>JAODAL010011240.1:0-100942 GCA_025379985.1 Phyllomedusa bahiana | reverse complement strand
AAACCTGTGGTGACTGCAAAAAAATTTCGACGATTAACCTGTACATGTGTGGCGAGAAAACTTCCATCAAATTTTCCACCAAAATACCAGAACAGTGAAACACACCAGATGGGACTCCATTTTGTAAAATACACCCTTCCAAGAACCAATCCAGGGTTGTAGTAAAATTTAAATTTTATGTTTTGTTTTCTAAGTACGGTATTCACCTTTGTTGCAAATGACATGTTTTGGTGATAGCAAATTTATCCAATTCTTAATGTTTTACTAATTTTGATTGATAAGTCACTTTTTCTGAAAAAAATAAAATCACAATTTTGTGTTACCATATAATAAAAGCTGTTCTTCTGTTGAGGGAGGTCTGAAGGCTTGTTTTTTTGTGGGAAGAGCTATAGATTTTTTTTTTTTTGTACCATTTTGAGGCCACATTATATTTTGATCACGTAAATCACATTTTTGAGTGGTGAGATAAACAGAAAAAAATAGTTAATGTTAACCTCATTCTGCAGGTCGATGAGATTACAGAACACAAAAATAAAAATGTACAAAATAATTATATTTTTACGTGGCCATATTCTGAGAGCCACAACTTTTTTATTTTTCAGTCAACTGAGCCTTTATTTTTGTGGAACGAGCTGTAGCTTTCATTGGTATCATTTTGGGATACATATGACTTTATTCTAGTTTTGGGCGGCTGTATGTCCATGAAGCTGCTGTAAAGCATCTCTCCAAATGCTGTTAAAAAAGCAGCTCAGGCAAGAAAGTCCCCCATAATCATAGACAGAAGACAGTATTGAGAAATCTACAATCAGAAAATAATGTATCAGTAGCTTGTTTTAATTAGAAAATAAAAGATATTGGTGATAAACTCCCTTTAAGTAACTTCCTGTAAATGCATGTGCAGGGAAGAAAAGGGATTAAAGCAGATCTCAATGCTCCTATTCGTTTACTAATCATTGTGTCCTTGCTGCAGTAGAAATCAGCTTTTCATGCACTGGCTTTGTAGTGAATTTCTGTTGGGCTTGTATTTATACACAACAGCCAGTGTAAGGGCTTGTTCACACGACGTTTTTGTGATCCGTTTCACGGATCCGCAAAACGGATCTAACAATTGTCAGTGTGATTAACATTGCTTTCAAGGGCAAAAACGCATCACTGTCACACGAAGTGATCGCATGCGCTTTTGGATCCGTTTTAGAATTGACATGTCAATTCTTCTTGCGTTTACGCAAGAGAAATCCCCAAAGGAAATAATGGAGTGCGCTTTTGGCATCCCGAAAGCGGATCCAAAAGCGCAGCATACATTTGGGTGCGTTTTGGATCCGCTTTCGATGCCAAAAACGCATCCGGAGGGCTAATTTTTCTGATGCAATGTGCTATTGGAAAATACCTTCATTCTACAGGGGTAAAGGAGAGGAGGATAATGTCCAGTCCCACAGCCCCCAGCATACATCGGATGCACATGAGTCGTGTCTCTGAGATTAAAAACTTTTGGTTGATTTGAAAAAAAAAGGGGGGGGGGGGGGCGGGTTCTAAACTCATAGGTGTATGTACAGTTGACTGACACTAGGTAAAAGGTTTTTTTCTTGGTCATTGATAGGTTATATTATAATTGTAGTTTGATAGGTTGATTTAAATAGAGCATTGAAAAAAACTGATCCAAAAAACGGATCCGCAAAACGCATCCAATACGCATTCAAAAAAAGGATCAGCTGTTGCGTTTTCTGGATCCGCTTTTTGGATACAGTTTGCATCCAGTTTTCGCAGGTTAAAAACGGATCCGTAAAACGCATCCAAAACGGATCCAAAACGTCGTGTGAACAAGCCCTAAGGAAACAGGGCTACAGCAGCCTGAACCAATGATGAGACAGGAGGTGCGTCCCAGACTACCAGCAATCTCCCCTACATGACCGCTGTAGCATGTGGTTGGCTGCACATAGCACGTGAATCATGAACGTTCACTGTACAGCGGGGATGAACGAAATAGCTACAGGAACAGAATAGGAGCGCCTTGGAGGTAAATATGCTTTTAAAAAAAAAAAAAAAAAAAAGCTGCTACAACAGACAAATGAGCTTTTGAAAGTCTGGGAACACCCCTTTAAGAAAGCTTGCAGTCAAAAACATGTATTTTTTAAGAATAAAATTGTTTTTATAGTCAATTTAAACAATGGTCAAACTTGGGTAATAAATGTATGCATTTTTTTTTTTATTACAGCAGGTGGTTTTAGTGCATTTAAAAAATGCAATGTGTGACCCAAGTCTAAGGCTTCTACTGCTGTAAACTACCAGATAAGCAGATATTCACTTTATCCCTACCACAGGGGAAGCAAACAATATTCCCTCCACCAGCCTAGACAACATGGGAAGTGGAAATCAACCTCTTTATTGCCCTAAACAATCAGGAAGCAGGTATTCACTTTACTACTACCTTGGGCCACAAGGAAATCAGACAGTAATCCTTCTACTAGCCTAGACCACATGGCACGTGGACGTCAAATATTTTATTGTTCGGAACTATCAGGAAGTATTCACTTTTTAGCTACCACAAAGGAAGCAGACAATAATTCCTATACTAGTTTAGAACACCGAGGCAGCAGGCAGTAAGTCCTGTACTTGCTTTGACCATAAAGAAAGAAGAAATGAGTACCTCTGCTGTCATAAACTACCAGGGAAGCAGGCATCCACTCCATTACCATAAACCACAGGGAAAGCAGACATTTACACCTGAACTACCCTAGACTGGTGAGACCCATGAAGTCTAAATTAGTTTCCTTTAATTATTTTCTGTGGTCTTAACTTGGGTGTCTTAATTTGACGGGTCCTATAGTTAAGGCTGCTTTCAAACGTTCAGCTTTTTACATGCAGTTTTTGAAACCAAAACCAAAAATGGATTTCAAACAGAGAAGTCTCAGTCCTTCTTTAAAATGTGCCCTAGAACAATGATCCATTCCTGGATTTTGCTTCAAAAGCTGCATCTAAAATGCATTCGAATGCAGCCTAAGAGTATGTTCACACGTCGTCTTTGCGGTGTACAGTATAGTAAGAAATAATATATGGTTTTGCACATCCCAAAAACTTTTTTGAAAAAAATGGGCATAGGTGCACACTGGTATGTCAGCAATATACATACACATTCCAATATCAGCAGCACACTATCAACTAAAGAAACTATCAAAGGGGACATAGGAATTTTTGAAAAAGCATTTCTGCTACCTAGGATACATGAAAAATTGAGGTTCTTAGTTCACATTTTTGATCAAAACTGCTTAAGCCCACCTCCGAAATGTCAACGGGACCTCAAATGCAGGTGGGTCCTACACTATTTTTACCTCTCTTTTGGGGACTGTTCAGACCTCCATACCTCCGGGTGTGAAGGCACCAGCTTCTAAGTACACTGCACTGATTTAAAAACCTGTGAAGTGCTTTAACTCCCTGAAGGTCTGAACAGTCCCCAAAAGAGAGGTAACAATAGTGTAGGACCCACCTGCATTTTGAGGTCCTGTTGAAGTATCGGAGATGGGCTTAAGCAGTTTTGATCAAAAATGTGAACTAAGAACCTCAAAATTTTTCATGTATCCTCGGTAGTAGAAATGCTTTTTCAAAAATTCCTATGTCCCCTTTGATAGTTTCTTTAGTTGATAGTGTACTACTGATGTTAGAATGTGTTTGCGGTGTATAGTGGCACATACTGTGCGCGCCGCTGTACGCCGGTTGTTTTAGAAGTACGCAGTGGTCAGCACGTACTCATTAAAAAGCTATGTGCCAGCTCCCACCGGGAAGAAGGGACATGTCACTTCTTTCTCCCGGCACGCAATACGTGTCGGAGAAAACGGTAGGTAATCATAGAACTCAATGAGAGCTATGAATTACCTTATTTGTGGGCTGTACCTCGGGCATAGTGCAGCGCAAAGACACCCCGAATTACAACCCGCAAAGACACCATATGAACATACTCTAAAAGTAAAATCAGTGATTACAATTATTTGATCAATTAGCTGCTGGGAAAGGTATGCACCAGCACCGTGATGGGAAATGACTGGTCTACTACTATACATGTTTAGACATTGTGCCAAGAGGCAACAAAAGGAAGCGTTGGCAAGATTCCGAATGCCTGCTGCTGTACTAGTAATGTAATCTCTTGCAAAATTCAGAATCAAGCACAGTGTTTGTGCACATTAATGAGGGAGGCTGAACGCGAATATGCATTTTTTTTTTCTTTTTAGGAAATACAAGTCATACATAATGTCCATGTAGCTTGGATATTTAATTTGTATAACAAATGATTAGGCTCAACATATTTTTCTTATGACATGTTAGTGTTTAAAGAATTTCACAAGTGTTAAATCTATTACATGGAACACTTGGTATTATGAGGAAATGAGAAACATTGTGCAAGTGTCTGAGAAGTACAATTAAATTATCAGGAAGGGTAATGACAAAATTATAAAGGTCTTTGATCACTTGATAATAAAGATGTTAAAACCAGTTTTATGACATGGGCATACTAAATGAGGAAGGTGCTATAAAGATTTCATTATCATGTTGGTTGTACAGCTAATATTTTAAGGCCACAATTTTATTGGCTTTCCTCAAAATTAAACCCTGTATTACAAACCACACGTTCATCTCGTATATTTACCCGCAGTTTATGGGGGATACACGGCACGTATAAGACATTATTTTAAGATCATGTAAATGAGTGGTAGTCTGAAAAGCTCTTGAGGACCAAGAAGAAGAGACTGTGGATATGACGCATTGATCTTCAGACCATACTATGAAGTCAGATCAACACTGTATCTTCTCAAACTAGTACATATTTTTCACTTCACTTAAAAAGGAGTCCAGTTAGTATCTAGCAAAGCCTATACATGTACAATCAAATTGTTTATACTGGAATATATCATAATATGGTCCTTTGTCCATGATGAAGTGCAAACATCTGCAGCTCAACCCAGCAGCCTTTCAAGCTGCCGTTATTCACGTAGCAAGAATATGTCACTAAGTGTACTAAGACACTCCACCAAGAGTCAACACATCAAAGCATATGTTGCAAACTCGAACAGGTTTATTCAAGTCAAACTTGATGATGGGAATCTCCTTTGTTGAGCACTTATGACACAGGAGTCGTCCACAATGTCGACTGTAGGAAGAGAGAAAAAATATCAACTTGACAAGCATGCACGTATATTTGTGAACAATAATAATCATATACTAGAAGAATTTGCGATATTCTGTTATATTAAAAGTGACCCATCTTACCAGTGGTGCTTTCGGGTTGTTACGCCAAACTTGGCAGCACACTCGTAGCAATTGGAACCATCACACCATGGAGGCTCCTGAGTTAACATGTCTAGGAAAGGAAAGAAACTTTCGTCAATGTGTGCAAAACATATAATGGGTAGAAACAGATATCATACATGAACGGTTTACTTTTATTTGGATGTTGAGTATTAGCATGACTTGCCTAGAAGTCTAAAGAGAAGCTGTTTTGTAGCGACTTGATAGTTAAATATGTTGATCCCTTGGTTGTTGTTCACTCCGAGTCTGGCACCAGCTTTCACGATGGCTCGGCAGAGATTTGCGTTTCCTTTCATGTAGGCCAAAAGGAGAACTAGGAAAAAAGAAATACAGCTATAATGAATGTGTATTATTATTAATAATAATAATGCAAGACTGAAATATATTTACATTGAAAAATAATACACAGCTACTAGATGAGCTAGTCAGAACTTATCAGAGAAAACAGATTTGTCAATATTACTAGTAATTAGCACTGCTGCCACTTATCCTTGACTTGGGCTGGCTCTTAACATACAAAATAATTTAACTGCAAAGTATACGAGTGTAGTATGAATGTAATATCAATTATTTCCAGTTTTGTTGGGGATATCCACCCAGAAAGTGAATTAAGAACATGTGTGCCCATCTTATTTCTACATGACGAAACTAGTTAATGTTGGGCACACATCGGAATTAGTAAGCCTGGCCATGTCAGCCACACTAGATACATGCTTAATTTTTGGAAATTAAAAAAAAACTGATAAGTGTGGCATGCATAAGTGTTCAGACCCTTGTACTCTGATACCCCTAAAAAAAACAGTGTGACCAATTGCCTTTAGAAGTCACCTAACTCGTAAATATAATACAACTTTATGTAATTTATTCACAGTATAACTACAGCTGTAAAGGCCTCAGAGGTTTGTTAGAGAATATACGTAAGTGGAGAAACAGCATCATGAAAACCAAGGAACACAACAGACAGTTCAGGGATAAAGTTGTGGCAAAGTGTATTGCAGGATTAGGTTTCAGAGCACTTTTCAATTCACATTCATAAATGGAAGTAGTATGACACAACTGCTAACCTACCAAGACATGTCTGTCTACCTAAACTGATAGCCCAGACCAGGAGAACACTAGATAGTGAAGCAGCCAAGAGTCCTATAGTGTCACACTGGAGGAACTGCAGAGATCCATAGATCAAGTGGGAGAATCTGTCCACAGAACTATTAGTTGTGTGCTCCACAAATCTGGCCTTTATGGAATTATGGCAAAAAGAAAGTCCTTTTTGAAGGCAAGCCTTAAGAAGTCCTGTTTGCAGTTTGCAAAACACTGTAACAATGTATAGAACACAGCAAGCTGGTGGAAGATGAGACCTAAATGCCAAACACTATTTGTGGAGGAAAGCCAACAATGCACATGGCCGTGTACAAATCATCCCCACCGTGAAGCATGGTGGTGGCACCATCATGTTGTAGGGATGCTTTGTTTCATCAGGGACTGAAGTTGGTCAGAGTTAATGGGAAGAGGAATGCCGCTAAATACAGGAAAATCTGTTAGAGGCTGCAAAAGACTTGAGATTGGTGCGTAGTTTCACCTTTCAGCAGGACAATGACCCTAAACACACAGCCAAAGCTACAATGAAAGGGTTTAAATCAAAGCATATTCATGTGTTAAAATGGTCCAGTCAAAGTCCACACCTAAATCCCATTGAAAATCTGTGGCAGGACTTTAAAATTGCTGTTCACAAACGTTCGTCAACCAATCTAGAGTTAGAGCTATTTTGCATTGAAAAATGGACAAAAATTCCAGCCTCTAGACGTGCAAAGCTGGTAGAGAAATCCCCAAATAGATTTTCAGCCATCATTTCAGCTAAAGGTGGTCCTACAAAGTATTGACTCAGGGGGGGCTAAATATATATGCACGTCATGCTTTTCAGTTTTTTTCACTTTGTAAAAGCACGTATAATTTTTTTTTACACTTCACAAATTCTTGCTATTTTGTGTTGCTCTATCACAAAAAATATCAGTAAAATACATTCAGGTTAATGGCTGTAATGTTTAAAAATGAGGAACAATTCAAGGGGTGTGAATACTTTTGCAACCCACTGTAATTGCTGTGTACCAGAGTTGGTGCCATGGATCACAACAAACTAGCAGCCCTCCAATTTGTCCCTAAAGAAGCAAAATCGAAACGCATGTTGTCCATGCAGACCCCATCTTGTTCGGTATGATTACCCAGCTTTGTATGTCATGCCAGTGTTAAGGCAATATGAAACGGGCTCACTCGCTAAGCCCGCTTCATATGCAGCGGGCACCGGCTGTTAGATACAACTGACCACCACTGCTAACAGAAGTTCAGAGCCGGCTCTGATCTATGTTGTTTAACCCCTTGGACGCCGCAGCGCCTAAGTGAATGAGAAACGGCGCTGTGCCGAGAATGCGCTGTCCCTTTCAGTTTATATGGATGTTTAGTTTTTTTACGGTTTTATAACATAACGAAAACCCTACATATTTGGTATTTCCGGATTCGTATCAATCTGCAGAATACAGAGAACAAATAATTTATACCGACGAGTGAACGTTATAAAAATAAAACCAACGCAACCATGGCACAAGTACGTTTTTATTCATATTTCGCCCCACTTAAAACATTTTTTACAGTCTCCCAGTATATTCTATGTACGGTGACTGACACCATTGGAAAATACATTTTGTCCCGCAAAATAAAAGCCCTCATATGTCTATGTCAATGAAAAAGTAAAAAAAAGTTATAGCTCTTGGAAGGCGGGGCGGGAAAAAAAAAAACGAAAAGCCATATTATTTTGACCTTGGTGGGATAAAAGGTTAATAACATATCTAGTTATGAGTGTATATGGTTGATGTACAGTCATGTACTAGTTGGGAGATGTGTAGAATTTGGGCTGTTTTGAGATGTTTGTATCTTTTACATGTACCCAACTGTTTGATTCACTGTCACGTATGTTGCTTTAACAGTTAAAAAAATTATTTATGGAAATTATTATCGTTGCAACCTTTTTTGTACGTGTGTTAAATTGTGAGTGGGAACCCTGAATCTCCTCAGGGGCATATTGCTACAGTGTGCCACCAACTGATTGCAGACAAGTCTCAATTGCATAGCCTGCTGCCGCCTGAACAAGTAAGCATAAAATTATTCATGAATAATGAAAGCTTAATACATGTAACAACCACCACCCAAAAAACGTGTTATTTCATGGAATTGAGGGAATAAACTGTCAGTAAATATGTAATCACCTGTGTTTCCTTCCGAATCTGGTTTATCAAGTGGGTATTCCGGCATACATTCCAGGAAGAGTTCAAAAATAGCAGCTGCAGTCTCCTTTCCATACTGCCCCAAAATGTGCATTGGAGATTGACCCCTGTCAAAATAATTACGTGATTTGGTAGGCATACAAATACATTAAGTAAATTTTAATCCTAGAGAAGAGGAGAACAAGGAAAAAAAGTGTGGAACTTTATAGTACACCCGAGATGTTTGGGCAGGTAAGTGTGTAACTGGATACCTATGTTGTTAAGTGCCCCCCTTGTGGATGGGTGTGGGAGCAGTTGTTCAGTAGTTATTTGCACCTGCTAATTTTTGCCCAGGTAGCATTGTGGCTCGAACTGAGATTAGTTCGTTGTCCAGTCATTGAACTGTAAGTATGACCTAAAGTTTTTCTTGTTAAGTGGGCACAGAAATGTGTGTAAGGGCGTTTTTGGATGTGTTTATTGTGCAGAAAGACACAGCAATTAATGCTGTACATTTCTGCACAAAAAACACATCCAAAAACCCTATAAAAAAACGCATCAAAACATGCACCCTCGTGGAAATTCTGCGATCAGAAGCTGGCAATTGTACAGCTTCAGGTTTGTAATTTCTGACAGGAATCCAATAAAGTAAAAACAGTACTATAGTACATTCTTTCATAGCCCAAGTACTACAGTATATTTCCACAAATGAGGGACAAGACATTATAGTATGATAGATATCTTAAAGGGACACACAAATATAAAGGATTTCTATAGAAGAACTGTGTGCTGCTGCTACAGCAAAGATTATAGTCCAGCCATAGTCCAGATCACCACCACAGTCCAGACCAGCCCTGGTCTTTGGACCTCTGCTGCATCCTGCCCCAATCCCCTCTTAGCAAGAACTTATAACTTCACCCTCTCACAATGCAAACAATCAGATGACTTAACATTTCAAAACAAAAAGAAAGCTGAAATCGGCTTGGTCACCATGGACAACATTGACACTCTCTGTTCGAAGGTATAGTTTAGTGCAAAATTATAGCAGTGTGTTTCAAACAAATCAGAAAAAGCTCAATCCTCATGACAGCATTTATTTCCATATATACAGAGGCACTGAGAGTCCTGCACATTCACATCCAAATGAAAACATGGGCGAAATATCAAATTCTAAACGGAAAAATGAATAGATTGTGCTAGTAGGCCGTTCAAAAAAAAAAAAAAGCAGTGTGTACATTTGTATCATCCAACTGGAATATTTATAGTATAAACTGAAATTTGTTCCCAGATTTGCTTCTCTGTAGATCACTGACCTAATATTTAGTTGTGTAACCTTTATTTCTGAGAACTGCTTTACATGTTTGTGGCATGGAGTCAACTAAAGTCTGACACCTAAACAGGTATTTCAGCCCCAGCAGACTGTACTACATTCCACAGTTCATTTGCATCTTTAGGTTTTGCATCAATAACCACATTTTTGATGTCACTCCACAAATTCTGAATCGGATTGAGGTCTGGGGATTGTGCTGGTCACTTTATAACATCTATCTTGTTGGTATTGAGTCAGGATGTTACCCACTTGCTGGTGTGCTTGGGGTCAATGTCCTGTTGAAACACCCATTTCAAGGGCATGTCTTCAGCATAAGGCAACATGACCTCTTCCAGTATTTTTATATATTCAAACTGGTCCATGGTGCCTGGTATATGATTGTTGCAGTACTGACAGATAACTGAAGATCTTCTTTGATCTCTCTGGAGTTCTTCACTGGATACTTCCTTGCCATTCTTGTTATATTCTATGATCTAGTCGGATGATAGTACTCCTTTCCCTACTATGTGTTTTCTAGTTTTTTTACCATTTTAAAGCGTTGGTGATCTGAGCAGCCAATTATTTTCTGCACTTCTTAATATGTTTTGCCCTCTCTAATCAACTTCTTGATCAAAGTTCTTTCTTCTTTGGTACAATGTCTGGAACAACCCATTATACTCACTGAGAATGGGCTAAAACCAGCAGGTACAACATTGGCTTCACTCCTTCATTAAAGATGGGCCATAATTGACATCTGTTTCTTCACAAAATGAACAACCTCACTAATTGAAAGTCCACACTCCTATATACAGTTGAAACCAGAAGTTTACATACACTATATAAAAAGACACACATGCATGTTTTTCTCACTATCTGACATGAAATCAGAATAAATCTTACCCGTTTTAGGTGAATTAGGATTACTAAAATTATTTATATTTGCCAAATGCCAGAATAATGAGAGCGAACTTTTTAAGGCATTTTAATTACTTTCTGCAAAGTCAAATGTTTACATACATTTCATTAGTATTTGGTAGCATTGCCCTTAAACTGTATGACTTGGGTCAAACGTTTTGGATATCCTTCCACAAACTTCTCACAACCGAGCCATGTTTGTAGGTTGCCTTACTCGCACCTGATTTTTCAGCTTTGCCCATCAATTTTCAATAGGATTGAGATCAGGGCTTTGTGATGGCCACTCCAAAACATTGACTTGGTTATCCTTAAGCCACTTTGTAACCAGTTTGGCAGTATGTTTCGGGTCATTGTCCATTTGGAAGACCCATTTTCGCCCAAGCTTTAACTTCCTGGCAGATGTCTTGAGATGTTGCTTCAGTATTGCCACATAATCTTCTTTCCTCATGATTTTGTGAAGTGCATCAGTCCCTCCTGCAGCAAAACAACCCCACAACATGATGCTGCCACCCCTGTGTTTCACAGTTTGGATGGTGTTTTTAGGCTTCCAAGCTTCTCCCTTTTTCCTCCAAACGTAACGATGTGCATTATGGCCAAACAGTCCAATTTTAGTTTCGTCAAACCACAGGACATGTCTCTAAAAATGTAGGTCTTTGTTCCTATGTGCATTTGCAAACATTAATCTTTTTTTTATATTTTTATTTTGGAGTAATGACTTCTTCCTGGGAAGAGTGGCCTTTCAGCCCATGTTGATACAGCACTCGTTTCACTGTGGATAATGACACGATCTTATCAGCTTCCGTCAGCATCTTCACAAAGTCTTGATTTTGTTCTTGGGTTGATATGCACATGTCGGAACAAAGCATGTTCATCTCTGAGACACAGAACCCGTCTCCTTCCTGAGTGGTATGATGGCTGGGCATTCTCATCTTGTTTGTACTGGCGTATAATTTTTTGTACAGATGAACAAGGCACCTTCAGGAAATTGTACCCAAGGATGATCCAGATTTGTGCAAGTCCACAATTCTCTTCCTGATATCTTGGCTGATTTCTTTAGACTTTCCCATGATGTTACCCACAGAAATAGTGTGTTTCTGGTGTGATTAAAATACACCCACAGGTGTGTCTCTAATTCAGATGTTGTCAATAAACCTAATAGAAGCTTCCAAACATATGACATCATCAAATGGGCTGTCCCGAATTGTTTACAGGCATAGTAAAACTAGGGTATGTTAACTTTTGACTTTGCAGAAAGTAAAAAAAAATGCCTTAAAAAAAATCTTGCTCTCATTATTCTGGCATTTGGCAAATATAAATAATTATAGTAATCCTAATTGACCTAAAACAGGTAAGGTTTTTTCTGATTTCATGTCAGTGAGTAAAATATGCATATTTGTCTTTTTATATAGTGTATGGAAACTTCTGGTTTCAAATGGATTTGAACATCTCCTTTCAATCAATGAGTCAATTACACAAAATTAGCAGCGTGCATGTCATGACTGTTGATGTTCTGACATCATGTTGGTTGCCCATTACTCGGCTACAACTATTCATGAACTTTTAACCATGCTGTATTATATTTTCAGACAAAAACACTAATTAAACACATTACTGTTATTTTGCACATAACTGTACATATACTAGGCATGTATGAAAACTGTTCTATGTGCTACGGACCATACAAGATGGCATTGTGGGTCATGTCATTCAAATTTAGGAAGGAATAGGTTAATAGTTTTAAAATCCATCACAGTCCTGCTGAATGGAAATACCTTCAAAACCTGCAAACACTGCACTAGTGCTAGTCAATATGTATTGACTGCTTACCTCAGGTTAAGTGCTTCTGCATCAACATTACATTCTGTTAATAGACAGCGAATATTGTTCAAGCGGCCATGCATTACTGCCAGATGAAGTGCTGTAAGGATGAAAAAAGACACACTTGTGATGTATGATGAGATAAGTATAACTGGCATAAAAGTGTTTTGTTAACAGGTTTTCAATTATTCAGTAAATCTAGAACATTAATACCAAGCGATCAGCAGCTAAACTTCATATCTTTCATCATCTTATATGAATTTGCTGTACTTTCAGTGCAGAACTCGTAAAGGGGTTGTCTCACCATGCTGTTTCACTGAGTCACATGCAGCTTTTCATCCACTCCGACTTACCAGGCTCTGGGTGGTTCTGTAGCAGTGATAAGCATATGTACGCTCTATTACTAGCTGAGACACTATAAAGATATAAGTGCAGGGGATTTAATCTGGGTAAACAGAGCTTCAAGTGCTCTGAGGAGTGAAGATAATTGCTTATCTACAACAAAAGCTAATCTCGTTAGAGACAGAGTCTGCTCCGAGAGTGAGCTCCGGCTATGGTGACATACCTCCCTGCTCTGTCTAATCAGGAACAGAGACATGGACAGTTAACCATAGAAAACCTGTGTGCACTCAAAGCAGATAAAATCTCTTACCTCATGACCAAGTTAAAATCAAAAGACTAAAGTATTTGGAAAAAGTCTTCATTTACCTGTCCTTTTTAGCCTAGCGTTGAAAGCTAATCTTTTAATATTCAAAGTCAATGGGGCAGAGTTATCAATAGTGTCTTACTCTTAGACAGTATAAGGTTAGACCAGTCTTACAATGCGCCACATTTATCATAGTGTTGATAAATCCGGCGCATGTTAGAACTGTATAGTCTGTTTATACCTCCTATAAGTTGGCTTACTTTTACGCCAGAAACTGCGACAAAATTTGGGCGTATTTTTGGTTGAATTTAAGCCACACCCCTTCCATGTGAAATCACACCCACTTTTACAAAGCCACACCCCCTTTGTCGGACGAGGTGCAGAAGCGTCTGAAACGATCTAAAACACATAGTAAATGTGGCGAAAAGCTTGTAAGACATTATTTTTGGCATAAATTGAGCCAGAACTCTGGCGCAAATGCCTTGATAAATCTGCCCCATTGAATATAAATTGGTTGTAACTTGAGCATTTAGGACAACCACTGATTTTTTTATGCTACCTTAAGGCCTGGTTCACACGGCTTATTGCCGGCGTAATTGCGGTGACGGATTTCGCCCCGCAATTACGCCGGGAGCAGGGCGGGGGGCCGGCGAACTGTACGGCGTACGTGCCATAAATAATTCACATGTCACTTTCTCCTCGCTCGGCGGATTCGGCGGGGAGTAGAGACGGAATCCATAGTTCTCTATGAGAACTGTGGATTACCGTAGTTACTGGGACGGATTGGAGCCGTACTGAAGCGCAAATACGGCGCGCAGTACGGCTCCAATCCGCGCCCAAATAAGCCATGTGAACGAGGCCTAAAGGGAATGTACCATTTTGAAAAACATTATTCAAGTTTTCATTCATTCTAAACATAATAGGGCACAGTTACTAGGGAAATTGCACAAGAATTCTAGTACAATATGCACCAAAATACTTGGGTACATGCTTTACACCACATTTATGTGTTTCAGACAATTTTTCAAGCACTTCTGTGCTGTGACTGACAAAAAAGGGTGACTTTGCAGAATGCAATATAATACACCAAAAAAATGTGCCAATGTTGGAACAAACTAAGCCAACTAATAGGTAGTGTTAACTTTGACTAGACAGTTTAGGAAACATTGATAAATCTGATGAATTTTTAGACTCTCTAGGCTAAGTTTATACCGTCTTAGTATTAAACAGTATCAATATATCTGCCCCACTGTTAACAAGATGCGAGTTTGATTTTTTGGGTTTGTGTTTTTTTTTGTTACTATCCACATGAAACAGCGCAAGATTCTCCAGCTATTATACTGCTTTAAGTGGTTGTCTCATCTCACAGTTTCATAGGATACATGAATGAAATAATGCTGCTTTGCTCTGTCACTTCCTGGTCAAGCTGTCTGTAATTAGCATATGAGCTCCGTGTATTCAGACTTCTGCTAATTAGATAAATCTCATGCTGTCCGGACCAGGGAAGCTTTTGAGTTAGGCTAGGTTCACATGGTGTATTTGCAGGGCGTAATTACGCCCCGCAATTACGCTGTGTGGCCGGGGGCGGGGCGGGAGCGGGGGGCCGGCACCTCGCCGGTCCATCGACTTGTATTACCAGCGGCGCGTATACGTCGCTGGTAATTCACGTCACTTATCTCCCCCTGCGTGGCCTTAAATTAAACAGCAGTAATTACTGTCTTTTGTCTGAAAGATCAATAACACACAAGCTCTCACTGTCCAGAGTTCTGTGCTGCTGCGACCTGTGTGATGATGTCACTCCCTGCTATCAGATAGAACAAACAGCAGGGGAGAAGACGTACACAGGTCGGTCACTTGGGAAACTAGAAAGACCTCAGAAGGTGATAAAATCACTTGTAGCTCCATAACGAAAAAAATGAACAACGCAATATATTTGGAAAACGTCTTCATTTAGTGTTCCCTACATGTTGAAACCTAATGTTTGTAGCGAGACAACCCCTTTAATACAGCACACAGCAGGGTGAGGCGTCATGATTTCTGCAGCTCACTTGTCAGCTGAGCGAATGAACAGTCTCATCTTATTACACTTAGAAGGTGGGAGAGTTTTACTGCTGGAAGTCTAGAGAAGATGGGATAGTAGAACTATGCTGCATGTCACCAGTTACTCTGTGGTTAAGGGGTGTACCTCACCACTTCCAGGAGACTAACAGTCTATGGCTTTTCTAATCTTTATTACTTATATAGCCTAACATAAGCCATAGCACTTTACAATACAGGGGGTACAGGTGCAGCGATAACTGAACATTGCAAATTATGTTCAGTTACCGGATCTCTGTACCTGTATCTTATGCATTGAATAGTGTGGTGGAATATGTTGGGCTATACAAATAATAAAGATTATTATTTGGCTCTCAGTTGTTTCAGATGCCATAACACACTCCCTGCTGCAACGTCTATACATACAATACAGAAAGTAGTAGTAAAGGTGTCTCTCTCTGGAGACCTAGTGTGGCCATGTATTACATAGTTGGAATATAGTTCTATCTGATAATCCTGGGCTCTAGAAACCAGACCCACAACCAACCGATGATCACCAGGGTACAGTCTTTAGAGAAAAGAGGCTTGTCATTGTCAAACACTTAACTACTGAAATTACCATTGTTCCCATTTTCATCTGCAGCTCCAAAATCAACACCATTCTCCAGGAGTACAGAACAGATAGTTGGGAGATCCTGTTGTGCTGCAAGGTGTAGAGCAGTCTGACGATGTTTCGTCAGTTCATTCACTTTGGCACCTGCAAGAAGCTAGCAAAGAAAATCAAAGACATTATCAAGACAACCACATAAACAAAAATCAGTGCATACAAAAGTTTGAGTCCACAAATTAGCACATTATGCTTTGTAGTAGGGATAGTACAAACAGATAATGAAATCTACAGACCGTACACGTGTGTAAATCACATGATCTATATAAGCAGACATTATTATACATACCAGGTTGCGGACAATTATCTCAGATCCTGCCTGTACAGCCAGATGCAGAGGAGTTAACTTAGAGGCATCCTGCACTCTGGAGTTGACATTGGCTTGCACACTAATCAGGAACAGCACACTCTCGATATCAGAGTTCTGCACCGCTACATGTAAAAAATTCCTTCCTTTGTTGTCAACCTAAGTAAATTAAAAAACAAACATTATACATACACACACATACATTTTATATGTACACCCCTCGCATTTTTGTAAATATTTTATTATATCAACACTGAAGTTATAACACTTCTGATGCAATGTAAAGTAGTCCGTGTATAACAGTGTAAATAACAACACACAGCCATCAATGCCTAAACCGCTGGCAATAAAAGGGAGTACACTCCTAAGTGAAAATGGACAAATTATGCCCAATTTGCCATTTTCCCACCACGCCGTCATGTAACTCATTAATGGTACAAGGTCTCAGGTGTGTTAAATTTGGTTCTCACATGCTCCCATACTGGTCACTGGGAGTTCAACACGGCATCTGAGGGCAAATAACTGAGGATCTGAAAAAAAAATTGTTGCTCTAAATAACGATTGCCTAGGCTATCGGTCTGCAAAGTGCGGCTCTCCAGCTGTTGGGAAGCTACAACTCCCATCATGCAGTTATATAATCTATATATAAAAGAAAATAAATCTAAATGTAAAAATGATATAAAAATAAAGCCTAACGTATCACAGGAAAAAAAAAAGGCAAAAACATTTGTAGAATGACTGAGAGAGCTGTATTAATTAAAAGGAAAGTGTGCCTAGTCAGAAGAGGGGTGGGAGTGGGTAAGAGACCCGGTCAGGAAGTGGTTAAAATTGTGGCTTATAAACCACCTCACCATTAATTATAGTTCTCTTAAAGGGTACCTATAACTAAGTAGAGAAATGATTAGTGTGCAGGAGGATGCACAATAATAGTTTTTTATAACTGAAATTGCTGATAATGTCTTTAAATAGCAGCATGGACCGGCCGTTGTCTGTGCTGCAAGCTGCTCATGTCCATGCACCAGGAGACAACACATCCCGCTCTGTGCAAACTCCTGAAGTATAAGGGTACGGCCACACGGCAAGTGTAAAATGATGGTCAGGTTTTGTTTAAGAATCCGGCCGGTATTTTGTTGTCTTTTGAGGGACGGTTCTGTCCGTGGTTTGCGGATTCTCCCGTCCCCCATAACCACTGACTAGCACACCTTCCACCCAAAAATCAGACGGTAGATTGTACATATTCCGAGTTTATTTATTCGAAATCTGTCCAGCTGAAAATCTGCTCAGTGTGGATTTTCTATTGAATTCTATGGGCATGGTTTCTTGTCAGTTTTCAGACGGTTTCCAAATCTGCAAACTGTATGAAAATCTGACAAACAAAACCATGCCATGTGGACTTCGCCTGATAGTTTCTCAAGATGACTGGAGGTACAGTCTAAATGTGTTGTAAAAATATGACCCGTTGTCTACATTTTTACTCAATAGACACACATTCGGTTGATACTTCTTGCTCTGCTCATTTCTCGACAGTCTCTTTGTTAGCGTCACAGGCAGGATTACAATGAAAGGGAATACCTATATATAAATAACATAAGAACCCACCATTCACAATAGGGGATGGACATAGCTCACCTACTCCCTTCCTCTACCCAATGATACCTGCAGAGAACACAAAGTATACCTAGAACACTTTTCGTATGATTTTTGTGGCTTTTCTCAGGCCTATCTCTGTATGATGTTAACAAAACACAGTAGC
This sequence comes from Phyllomedusa bahiana, assembly GCA_025379985.1. Lineage (NCBI taxonomy): Eukaryota > Metazoa > Chordata > Amphibia > Anura > Hylidae > Phyllomedusa > Phyllomedusa bahiana. The sequence goes on along the minus strand of JAODAL010011240.1, from coordinate 82,947 downwards.
AACTCATGCAAGATGACCACTACTATAATTATGTACAGAAAATAAAACAAGAAAAATCTACAATAGGAAAATAAGATTACAAGAATAACATGTAGGTAGCCTCTGGTACCAGTTGGTAAAAAATACATAGGTGATAAGTTCCCTTTTGAATCCTTCATGGAATGCATCTGAGTAAACCATCTTATTACCTGCTCAGCTGCTCCTGGTTCCCGTTTTAATATGGCCTCTGCAGCTTTGTTATTTTTGAATGTCATGGCACACGCAAAAGGGGTCATACCCTGTCTGTCCCTCACGTTCAGCCTGATTTCGGGATGTGAGATCAATAATTGAATAATTACACGGTGCTGGTTGCTGATTGCAACATGTATTGGAGTTCTTCCTTCTGCATCCTGTAGAATACAAAGAGCGGAGTTAATATCGCACTAAAAAAAAAAGCAAATCAAAACTTCCCTTACCTCCTGTCTAAGGAGCAGTCAATTTTTGTTTTTTCTTCCTTCCTTTCCAAGAGCCATAGCATTCTCATTTTTTTATTGTACGAGGACTTATTTTTTATGGGATGAGATTTTTAATAATACCTTATAATGTAGAGATAAACTATTTAAAAATTATTTGTTGGGATGGAATAAAAAATGTAATTTCTGCTACTGCCATATTCTGACACACAAATGTTATTTTATTTTTCTGTTGACAGATCTGTGTAACCTCTTGCTCTTTGTAGGATGAGCTGTAGCAATCATTAGTGATATTTTACTGCACCTACACCTTTCTAATTCATTCCTTATTGGAGGTGAGGAGACCAAAAAACACAATTTTGGCATTGGATATACTTCTCCTTTATTGTGATCATGATGTGGGATAGATGATGTGGTATTTTGATAATTTGGACTTTGCAAAGACAACGTAATACCAAATGTTTATATATATATACATACACACACACATACATACACACATAAGAGGGGCGTACATTAAAGATTTCCTGTGACCCACTTCTATTTATCACAGAATACTGAAACTGCACACATGTAATGATATAAGTCTCTACAGGTTATGTGCCAATTTGCAACTCAGAACTGATAACGGTCTTGATTATACAGGTTCTGAAGTGGCGTGAGGTTTGATAATGGACCCAGTGGAATACAGAGCAGTCATCAAGTTTCTTTATGTCAAAGGCCGCACACCAAAGGAGACATTCGATGAGATGAAAGAGGTTTACGGTGATGATTCCCCATCATATGATGCAGTCAGAAACTGGCATGGTCAATTCAAATGTGGTTGGCTTAGCCCTTAGCTGCAATGATGAGCACTCAGCACCCTGAAGTTGTACCATCCAGGAATTGGGTGATGAAAGAAACCTCCAGCCCATATCCTACTCCTCAAATTCTATAGTCAAGGTTTAACAGCAGAGATCAGAATCACCTCTTATAGGCTATGTTCACACGGCTTAAAATGTGACGTATCTCGCCTCGTACTGCGCGAAATACGGGGCGAGATACGTCCCAGTCATCACGGTAATTCACAGTTCTCATAGAAAACTATGGATTACGTCTCCTCTCTCTACTCGCACAATATGGTGAGTGAAGTGACATGTCAATTATTCATGGCATATACGCACCGAGAATAAGGAATGTCTATGGGGCCGGCATGCTGCCGACGTGCTGCCGCCCCCCCTCCCTTTCCCCCGCGGCGTAATTGCGGGGCAAAATACATCCCCGCAATTACACCATGTGAACATAGCCTTACACCTTACACAGCCAGCAACTTATGCACAGAGAACCATATTTGCCCAGTGCACATCCGCCAAACATGTACAGTAGATGTCACAATCATTTTATTTGATACATTTTTAGTGGGAAAAAGAACTGTATATATACTGTGCAATTTGCACTGATTGCCAATTTTGTTCACAAATAGCTAATTTTATTCAGGTTATTATCATACCTGTGCATTGACATTGGCACCAAACTCCAAAAGGCACTGAACCACTTCTTCTAATCCCCAACTTGCTGCCAAATGTAGAGGTGTTTGCCCATCTCTGGCCTCCTCTTCCCCTTCTCCATTTGGTCCTGGTTTTCTAGAACTGTTTACATCACAGCCACTGAAAGAGAACAAGACATGCTATGTCATTTTCCAGATCTGCTTAATGGTTTTAGTTAACAATGTTATACAAATGTAGTAGGATAGATTAAGAATGCTACTGAGAGAACCGGATGAGCAGCTTCTAGACGGAATGAATGGTAACAAGATTATTTTTTTTAAAAAAAAAACAAAAAACTGCTTATTACCCAAAAATGACTTGCGCCTACAACTTCAGATACAAGTGGGGGTGCAGGTTCTTACCATTACATGATTTGTAACAACTGCTATAAAGCAGGTTTTTGGACATCCAAAGACAAACAGCAACATCATGCTCATTTGTATTTATATCAATACTGTGGATTATATGAGGCTATTATAGAATAAAGCTGCCCTGATATAGATGAACAAACTTTCTCTAAAGGTAACTTCACACTGCGTTTTTGTTTCGGGTACACTCACGCTCTGCAAAATGCATTTGTTGCATCGTTGAAATTTACGCGCTTGATAGCACATAATTTCAATGCGTAGTGCCCGATGCCAATCTCTGCCTCCTATAATCGAATACTTCATGTCTATATGCCTGAAAGAACTCCCATGTCAATTAGTTTCAGGCATGCCGAAAATTACAAGAGTAAAATATGCATCGTGTGAATGACCGCACATATTTTACATTGCAGTCTATGAGGAGTGTTTAGAACATCGTTTTGGGGAGTATTTCAGCGTGAAATACCTGCCAAAACATGCCATGCGAACATACCCTAAGGGCTTGTTCACACGACGTTTGTGTGATCCGTTTTACGGATCTGCAAAACGGATCTAACAATTGTCAGTGTGATTAACATTGCATTCAATGGCAAAAGCGCTTAGCCGTTTCCACGGGAGATCAGCGATGCGCTTTTGAGAGCTCTCCTGCGCTGCGCTTTTCGCATCCGCTTTAAGAATTGACATGTCAATTCTTCTTGCGTTCTACGCAAGTGAAAGCCCATAGGATATAACGGAGTGCGGAGGTGAGCGCCGTGCTCTGGATGCAGGGGGATCGCAGGTGAGCGGCGGTGAACTGCTGCAGGGGAGAGAGAGAGGGGAGAGAGAAAGAGAAAGAGAGAGAGAAAGAGAAAGAGAGAGAGAAAGAGAGAGAGAAAGAGAGAAAGAGAGAGAAAGAGAGAGAAAGAGAGAGAAAGAGAGAGAAAGAAAGAGAGAGAAAGAGAGAGAAAGAAAGAGAGAGAAAGAGAGAGAAAGAAAGAGAGAGAAAGAGAGAGAAAGAAAGAGAGAGAAAGAGAGAGAGAGAAAGAGAGAGAAAGAAAGAGAGAGAAAGAAAGAGAGAGAAAGAGAGAGAGAAAGAGAGAGAAAGAGAGAGAAAGAGAGAGAAAGAGAGAGAAAAGAGGGAAAAGAGAGAGAAAGAGGAGAGAAAGAGAGAGAGAAAGAGAGAGAAAGAGAGAGAAAGAGAGAGAAAGAGAAAAAGAGAGGGTAAAGAGAGAGAAAGAGAGAGAAAGAGAAAAAGAGAGAGAAAGAGAGAGAAAGAGAGAGAAAGAGAGGGGAAAAGAGGGGAAAAGAGGAGAAAAAAAGAAAAGAAGAAAGAGAGAAAAAGGGAAGGGGGGAGAGGGGGAGAGAAAAAGAGAAAAAGAGAAAAAAAAGAGAGAAAAAGAAAAAGAGAAAAAGAGAGAGAAAGAGAGAGAAAAAGAGAGAAAGAAAAAGTGAAAGAACGCAAGTGAAAAAGCATACAATAGGGATCCAAATAAAGTATAAACTGTTCCCTTTTTTTTGGGATCCCCCTTTCCCCCGGTGCGTTTTCACTTCTAAAAAAACAATTTCCGAAAAAAGGATCAAAAACGTCATGTAAACCCAAGCCCAAAAAGTCGGGTTGCTACTGTTTTTAATAAAATTTACAATAATTTTGGTAATGGGGAAAATAAATTTTATGCAATTAAAATGTTTTTTTCTCAGGCTCTTTTAATGAGCCTGCTCTTCATAGGCAGCTTAAGCTCACACTTTCTGGTTGGGCCCTTTGGGGGTGGTTCTCCCAGCAGTGCCCTAAAAAATTTCAGCTCGTTTAACCTGTTCCCCCCGAAAATAAGCATAGTGCATTTTTAGTTATGCAATTCGGGTTTTTGGGCTGCTTTTTCCTGTTTGTTTTGTGAAAAATCACAAACAATATTTTAAATACATTTGAGTTTTTTTCAACAAAAAAGGGTGAATTATTGTTCAAAGAAAAAAAAAAAAAAAAACCCCCCTAAAAAAAGTCTAACCCTCTTTTTTTTAAGAGAAAAAAATAATATAAAAACACGGTCCTTTTTTTTTGGGGAAACGGGGTTTTTTCCTACTGTCCCTAATAGAGGGACATTGGGAATGAAGACTGTTAAAAAGCAGGACAAAAGGGCCCTAAAAAATTTCAAAAAGGATAAAAAATTGTCACCCAGGAAACCACCCATCGGGCTGCCAGGCACAGAAAAGGTGGGCAAAATTTTAGGTAAGCTGAATTAAACAAAAAGGGTGAAAAACTTTTTTCCAACCGAAAAGAACAAAATCAGAACAAAAAGTATTTGTTACAAAATTTTTTACCCCCCTTTCGCATACATTTTTGGGAAAGCAAACAATCGGTAAAGAATACTTAACCCCTTTAAATAGAAAAATTTTAAGGGGTTTTCCCCGATTTAAAAAAATTCCTTTTTCCCAAAATACTTAATTAAAACCCAAAAATTTTAGACGATAACGCCTACATACGGCTCAAATTTATTACCAAGAGTGGCTATAAAGGGTTTCTCCCAATTGGCTTGTAAATTGTATATTTGATGACATTAAATAAATTCTCTACGACACTGCTTGCATGTCCCACATCTCTTCATAGAAAGTTTGTAATGAACCAAAAATATAACGAATCCATATATGAGAACTATGACTAAGTAAAAATTAAAGGGATTTCCACTTTTAAATTAATTTTTTTTTGGGAGTTATTAAAAAAAAATTTCCAAAAAAATGTTCAAAGCAATATGTGCTTTAAAAATTTCTGCCCCCTTTACAATCAAAAATGGGGAAACCCATTTTTCCGTCCACAGTAAGGGCTGGGTTTTCCCAAAATTGCCGTTTTTCAGCTGCTTTAAAAAATTTGAAAGAAAAAAAAAATAAAAAAAAAAAAATTGCATTTTTTTTTTAAATTTAAAACCCCGCCTTAAACCTGTGTTCTAATTTAGGTTAAAGGGGTTTTTCCTCACTAGGCTTTTTTCACTAAGTCACAAGCAAATTTTCACCCTTACCTGCTTATTCAGCCCTGGGGTCTTTTTCTATAGCAGGAAAGCATATTTTAACTTCTTTGACTAATTTGAGCAATTTTAAAGTTATAGATCAAAAATTTCCTTCCCCAAATGACCTGCCCAAAGGGTGAAAATTTTCCCCTCCCTCTCTCAAAACAGAAGGAAATTAATGGCCATTTAACCATAAAAACCCGGGGAAATTCAGAGCAATAAAAACCCCCTTTTGACTAAAAAAAATTAAAAAGACTAATGTATTTAGAAAAGCCCTTAACTTCCTGCCCCCCTTACTTTTTTGAAACTAATCTTTGTATTTGAGAAAAAATATACAAATAAAAACCTTTTTAAAAAAAGTGGACAGCCTCTTTAATCTACTTCAAAATATATATTTCCATTTTCATGGCCCTTTTTAAAAAATTTGAATTACAAAGCAAGAAAAAAAAACATGGATTTTAAAGAATTTAAAAAAACCCAAAACACGGAGCAAACCCTGCGAAATAAAAAGGGCAAAGCCACCTGCCTCTTTGTTCTCATAAAAAAGCTCAAAGCAGAAAATTTCCTGAAAGACATCCTTTTTGGGCCTCCTTCCCCAAAAAATGTTGCATCACATCCATGTCTTACCTAAGACAAGAAACTAATACTTTTTGGAAGTATTTCATGAAATTGCCCCAACTATAGACACTAAAAGAAACCCTGGGATTTTTAAATACAAATAGTGCTGTGGTTCACAGCCAAATGTTACTATCTTTGGACCATCTTTCCTCCCTAGCATCTATGCTGTTTTAACTAGTACATGGAAACAAAGATTTGGCCATCCAACATAAAAACCTTTTGACACGAAACATAAAAAAAAATTTCCCAAAGGGAAAAAATTTGGGGATTTTTGTACTTCCCCCGGTAAAATCCTTTTTCTCGCCCAATTCTTTGGGGGGACACAGAAACCAAAGGGGAAAAGGGCCCTTTTTGGCCTTTGGGAGGCGGACACAGGGGGAAAAAACCTTTTGTTTGCCCCCGCCCCCCCCCCGGGGGGCCTCTATTCCCCCCGCGGAACCCCCCACTAAACATTTGGGGAACAAAAGCCCTGCCGAGAGGGGAACAAAAGAAAACCCTTTAAAGGGCCCTCTTTCCCCCCGGCAACCGGCTTTATTCTGCCCCCCAAAGGGGCCCCCGAAACTGCGCGAGTGGTTTTTGCGCTTCAAACGGCGCCACCCCGCGGCAGAAATTTAAAAAGGGTTAATCCACGCCTAAATTGAGAACATTTGGAAATCCTTTCCCCTGTTTCCCCCCCCCCCCGTTTCCGGGGACGAATTTCCCCCCGGGGGGAGAAAGTGACATGCACATTATTTACGGCTTTGGAAACCCGCCCCGGGGAAAAACAATTTCATTGCCCTATGGGGGGCGGAAAGGGCCGGAGCCCCCCCCCCCCCCCCGCCCTCCCCCGCCGGCCCCCTTATTCAGGGCGGTTTTTTGTGCGCCCAAAATTTAGGGCCCAAAACCCAAACCGTCGGAATAACCCCGGTGAAACACGGCCCCCAAAATTCCCCCTTGTCAAAAAAAAATTCGGGGGGCGGAAACCCCTGGTCCCCCCAATGAATTGGAAACCAAAAAAGGGTTTTAATGGGTAAGTAAAAAAAATCCCATTTTTTTCCCCCCCAATTAATTTATTTTGGGGGACAAAAAGCACCATGGGAGGGCCCAAAAAGAGCCCCAGAGGGGGGAAAAATTTAAAACCCTTCAAAAAGCATGACAAGCATAAACCCCAATGTTTTATTTTGAAGTCCCCTTACGGCCGAGGGGCCGGGGCCCCCAGCCGAGGCCAAGGCCATGAGTTGGGGTAGAATTTAAAAGAAAAGGTCCCGAACCCCCAAGGTAACAGTTTTTTGGGCAAATTTTTTCAAAAGCCGTTTGTTTGAAAGCCAAAACCAACCAGCCCGGGCCCCTAAACCCCCCAAATTTTGGGAAAGGGGGGGCCGTAAACCCTGGTCGGGGGACAAAAAAATGGAAAACCCCCCAGGGATCCCCGGCGAAACGTCCCCCAAAAAAAAATTAACCCCGGGCCCCTCCCTTTTGGCCCCCCCCTCGAAAAGGGGGGACCAAGAGGGGCGGCGCCACCAAAAGGGAAACCCCAAAAAAACAGAGGGGGTAAAAAACCCGAGGAACGGAACCCCCTAAAAACCCCAAATTTCTTTCCCCCGGGCCAAAAAAACCCAACGGTAAAAAAAAAATTGCCCTTTCCCTCAAAAATGTTTTGGAATTTTGGGGGCCCGGAGGGCAAAAAAAAAAAGACCCAGAAATTTTTTTTTTTGCCCCTTCCCCCCCATCTATAAATTTTGAAAGAGGGGAAACCATCCAAATGGGAAACCCCCTTTTTGACGGAACAGACCCCCCCAAGGGGTAAACCTTTCCAGTGTCCCGCAAGACCCCCCCAGAACAGTTCCCCTTTTTTTCCCCCAAGTTTTTTAGGGGCTGCCCGTACAGACCCCCTTTTTGCTAAAAAGTGATTGCCCACCCTGAAAAGGGGCCCAAACCCTTTCCAAAAAAGGTAAACAAAAGGGGAGCCCCTTCCCATGGGAGGGGCCCGAAAGGGGTGAAAGACTTTTTGGCCCAAAAATTTTCCCCCGCCAAAAAAGAAAATTTAAAATCCCCACGGTTCGAAAAGGCCTCCCCCGAACCAGAGGACAAAAATGGAAAAAATGCCCCCCCCCCCTCCCCAAAAAAAAACCCTTAAAAAAACCTTGTAAAAACCGGGGGGGGCCAGCTGCGCGGGCCAAAAGGCCCTAAAAAAAACCCGAACTGAACCTCTCCCCCTTTCAAGGGGGGTGGGAGGGGGCGAGCCCCCCTTTTTCCCCCCGCCTGACAGCAGAAAGCCCGCAACCCTTGGGGGAGACCCTTTCCCAAAAGGGGTTTGGAAATTTTCTGGGCAACAGCCCCGGGGGAAACTAGGTTGAAATTTCCCAAAACGGGCCCCCCGCGTGAAACTTGAAACCCCGGCCGGTAACCGGGATTGGAGCAAATGTCCCTGCAACAGACGTGGACCATTTCCAATCGGCCGAGTTCCGCGTACCCCGACCTGCTCCCTAATCCCTAAGGTGAGGGCACAGCTGGTATCCCTTCCTCCTGGACTCGAGGAAGGAGTTAAAAAGGACGAGGAACAGACCCAACCTGCCCCAAGGCAGGACCAGCAAGTTCACTGCCAGCGCCAGGGGATTTCCTTGCCCATAACTCAGGCGCTAGGGATTGCAGGCGAGAACGCTACCATGTCGACGTCTCGCGTACCTCACCTCCGCAAGGACGGCGAAACACAGTTCCGACAGATTGATTTGCCAAATTGATTTTTAACACCCCTGGAATGGGGAGTTTCTGACCAGTTGGTACCGCAGCTCTGTCCAGCGCAGAACCCCTTGTCAGTTACCTTAAGAGAAATTCCCCGTGACCTCGGAACACCCCCAAATACTCAGACATGCCCAAACGGTGATGTTTTTGGACAGAATCCCCAAACTGGGTGTGCCCCCAGATGAGAGGGAACCCATGAGCGAAGCGCTTAAGGAAATATTTGGGGTTCTAGCACATGAACCCCCGCATCGTCCGACGAGCTGGCCCCCCCCCTCGAACAATGGCGTCTGTGGTGATGGACCAGCCATTGCGGTGACAGAGATGACCTCCCTTGATGTAATACCGGGAAGGTAGCCATCCCAGCCTCAGGATGAGACAATGCCTGGGGTGGCAGGCAGCACCGCTGAGACCAAGGACATTGGAGACCAGCATCACTGAGTCAGGAATGCCCGCTGCAGGAAGCAGGCAGGAGCTGCGCAAAGACCACGCCTCGGAGCGCGCATCCTCAAGCTGCCTAACTCTCGCATGGCAACTCAAGAACATGCCGGGTGCGACACAGAGAAAGGGGATCGACTACGCGCTTTATTAGCTTCAGAACGGGAGAGAACCATCTGGAACCTGAGTGAGAATAAATCATCCCCTCGAAATTCCATCCCTAATGATGAATCAAGCCGGGATTGCTGCCAAATAACAATCCAGACTAAAAAAGAATATCCGAAGGTGCGCTGCAAAGTCCGGGGATCCTGATGCAGACCCATCAGGGCATTTAGTGGGACTTAACCCGCCTGACGTTAATGATCTGTCATTAGGGGTGGCAAGATCTACATGAGGACCCTTGTGCCGCTGCGAGGCCGGACTGCAGAGCTCGATGGCAAGAAGCGCCGTCGGGAGCCTACTGTGAATCATACGCGAGGAACCTAAGCTGAAAACCTGGGACAATAGGTGACTAAAACAACCCTATGCCCAAAGCAGCTGAAAAAAAGCTCTCTGCGCTCCCGAGAGGCACCGCTGACCGGAACGAACTCCAGGTGAAAACTGCCCATAACGCATACTGGTTGAGCGTCTTCAAAGGCGACATTGGCCCTAGTGAGCTGGCCCTTCATGTGAACCCCTAAGGGATTTGAATAGAACCCTTGCTCAGACTCGTGGGGGGGGGAGGGGGGGGGGGGGGGGGTGTGGGACCGGGGGGTGGAGGAGGACGCATAATCCCTCCTTGCCGGGGGAGAGTGCATATTGCCCAGAGGAAAAACCGACCCCCCGAACCATAGCTGCGGCGCGGAGGGAGCTGCAAACCGTGCTGGGGAAGCCAAACAAATAGTGAGTCCCTGGCACCCATCGAATCCAGGTATCGCTGACCTGAACCTGCCAGATCCCCTGGAACTGGAGGAAATGCCCCCACCCCAAACCAATTCTCGGGGTGGAGGCCGGCTCCTCAGACATCAACGCTAGTTGGGCAAAAGCGCTTGCGCGCTTCTGCGAGATCTTAACGTAAATGCCGCCACAAGATCCGCTGGCCCTCGAGGAGAGGCATACTACATGATCCTGCCCAAAAACAAACCTTACCGCAAGCGATAGGGAGCTGCCACCAATACCTCCTTGAGGCGCATACCCCCGCCAAAATTCCAGCTCCAGGGAACAGCGAACGCGCTCGCCACTGCATTGGCCTATGCTTCGAGCCATAAAAAACGGTTTGACACCAGCGAGACTTCACTGGGACCAGTGGGGCAGAAACACTGAGAACTGGGAAGCGGATTCCACAACTCCCTGTTGAACTTCAGCTGATAGCCACTGCCGCTACGACCAGACCAGGGGGCAATCTGAACTTCTGAAGAGCAAGCTCAGGTCGCAAGGCTGTCCCCGGCCGCCGCAAGGCAGACCTTACAACAACCCGGTGAGGATGCTGTTCTGTGTGCCGTCACCAAGGACCACCGCGTCCAAGACAGTGATGGCCATATGCCAACTTAGATGCCCGGGTGACTTGGGGTGTCCCCTGAGGGACCCACCGACCAACTATGACCCTGATCCTCGAGAAAGGGTGAAGAGACTTAAGAAAGGTCTCTGTACAATCAAAACGCCTGACCAGATGTTTTCCCACTTCCTGCAAACAGTTCTCCACTTCAGGATGCAGGGAACACCAAACACTGTCGCCTGCCCGCCCTTAAGGGAGACCTCCCCCCCTGGGAGGCCCGAGACAACCTCACCCCCTAAACATGAAGAGAGTCCTCTGACGAGCATCCGATATGGGGCCTTGGACCGCTGCGGTCATCCTATTATCCCTGTCTGGCCCAGAGACAGGGGAGCCACCAACAATGCCGCGATCCAGGGCCCGGAATTTTCCCGGCTAAGTGGCCTGGACCGCTGCTGCCGCCACCATAGCGAAACCCTGTCTGGCCAAAGCAGGGACAGGGAAACTCCAGAAGGGGCCGTATCCAGCCTGGACTTTCACATCCGTCCCATTAGCCCAGCTAAGGTCTTGGACCGCTGCTGTCAGCACCATCACCCTCGTGTCTGGCCCAAAGCCAGAGACAGGGAAACTCCAGAAGGGTCCCGTATTCAGGACCCCGGAGGGTTTTTTTCCCCGGCTAAGGGCTTTTGGAGCGCTGGCTGTCGCCATCTCATCTGTGTCTGGCCCAACGCCAGAGGAGTCTCCAGAAGGGGCCATATTTTAGGCTCTGGAGTTATCACATCCGTCCCCAATAGCCCGCTAAGGGCTTGACCGCAGCTGCTAGCATCCATTACCTCTGTTCTGGCTCAGAGTCCGATCCGATACGTCCACACCTTGAAGCCATATCCATGCAAGTGTTCTTCCACCTCCGACCGACCAACTGGTGGAGAAACCTCGGGTGATAAAAGAAAGAGCATGAGATGAACTCTAACCCTCTAACGCTAACACTCCATACGGCCTGCGCCGGTCGCTGGACCCTGGGAGGGTGCGAGGCTGGGCAGCGAGCAGCGATCATGAGCCCTTATGGTCAAAGCCTAACCTGTGGGTACTCTCTGTACATAGGGACCACTGCTAGTGAGGCAAGGACCTGGCCCAATATGGGGCCAGCCGTACACCTGACAGTGAGGCGCTGGGGTCCCTTAAAAAAAAAGCAGTGGATGGTATCGGAGCGCGTATAGGGCACAAAGTGCCACTGGGGCTAGCTGCACAGACTATCACTGTATCAAATGGGTGCCGCTGAAGCAAGTCGCCACCTGTTTTGGACACTGGCATTTAAACACTTAGGCCCTGAAAAGGGACATGGCTGCAAAGCGCAGGGGCAGGGATGGATGGCCACAGGGGGTGGTTAACTTAGAACCATACCCAAGATGCTGTGTCATTATCCCTCAGCAGTCATGGAGAAGCCATGACGCCGGAACCCCGCAAAAACGGCGTTTAGGCGCGCTGGCCCCCAACGAAAGGCCTGGGGCTCGGCCGAGTCCTGCCCCCATCCAGAGAGGGGCCCAGACCCGTTTGGTGCTGTCCCCTGGACGGCCCAGGGCCGGAGAGGTCGCGCCTAGTTGTGGCTAGACGCGGCCTAAGCCTTCATAACCCGAGGGTCTAAATTTGAACGTCGCTGTCCCGCAGCGCACCGTCGTAAACGGCGCCGGAACCCGCAGGTGCTGGTAAGCGGTACCAGCAACCCCTGAGAGGCCCATCTCACCCCCAGCAGCCAGCGCCAACTCAACACTGTGGGTACAGCGTCAGTAACGCCATGGCACCGCAATGTTTGCCAAAACGCCAATGCCGCCTGGCATCCTGTCCTGCTGCCTTAAGGCAGCTATAACATGGGGGGGAAATATAGCCACCCCCATCACTGGGACCCCAGCGGGTAGAGAAAAAACGCCGCTGGGGCCAAACCCTTAAGCGGTAACGCTGCCGAGCAGACTAGCATGTCCGCTGCCCAGTGCCTGGGCACTGGCCAAGGGGAGGGAAAAAGCGCGTTCACTCCCTGCCCCGGAGAATGCCCCCCAATACCTGGGGAAATAGGCAACACTGCGAGGCCCGCAGGAAAACGGAATTCCTGCGGTCCCACCCAAAACGTATAAAAGAAAAAAATCCCCGACCACACCCCACGGCGATCCCGCAAAAACGGGAGGTTTCGGGTAAATCGCCTAATCTGATGTCTTCGGGCGTCGCGGTATCTGACCCACCTTCGGTACCAGCACCCAGAGGTGAAGGCTACCGCTGGAATCCATAAAAGTTGGCCGCGGAGGCGGCAGGTTTGGGGGGGGTGAGCGGCGGGGAGGAAGGCCAGCCAGCTAAAGAACTTAACGGTTTCCGACGCCCCGGGGGGGACCCCGGCCGGTAAAAAACTACGTGTTGAGGGCCCCCCTTTGATAGGTAAAAGCCGTGTGCTGGGATACCCTTCCGCGGGTGAGGGTGCTCAACCCATTCCTTCAGAAACAGGGTGGGAGAGGGGGGCCCCGCCCCCCGGGAAAGGGGTGTCCCTTCCAACGGGGTGGAGGCCTGGTCGCAATAAACCTTCCCTTGGGGGGGTCGACCCCGGGGGGGCCCCCCAACCCCCAACATAATCCAAATTCCCCAAAGGAAAGAAAAATTTAAATTTCTCCCAGAGCCGTCGGCCCCTCCCAGAAAACTGGCCTGAAAAATTGATCCCCGGGCCCGTCAGCGGGGGGGGGATAAAGGGCCCTCGGGGCGGGCCCCAAAAAACGTTTGATCCGCCTAGTGCCCCCCGCCTCCGAAAGGCAAGGCCTAAAAACCCTTTTGGGGCTGGGGTCCCCCCAATGAATTTTTTGGGGAAAAAAAGACATTTTTATTTTTCCAAATTTCAACAAACCCCAAAAAGGCAAAAATAAAATTATTGTGAGGAATAGTGTTATCTTACCAATGTCGATGCAATATCCTCCAATTCATTTTCCAGTGCAATCCAGAGCGGAGGGTTCCCTTGCTCATCTGTAACGGACATGTCTGCCCCTCGTGTGCAAATAGCATCAACTACCAGGGGAAGCTGGTTTTTAATGGCTAGTTGAAGTGCAGTCTCCCCATCTTGGGTCCTAAAATGGAAAATGTGTCATATCAATCTTCTATACAGTTGCTGTTTTGATTCCAGTATCCGGTGCTCTACTTTTGGCCTTTATTGGCTTACTTCAAAGCGTTTGATAATCTCCCAGATCAAAAAGGCACTATAGCAATTGTAAGTGCACCCATTTAAAGATCTAAGAGGCTTTAAACTACTAGGCAACTTGGTGTGGCAAAACTTTTAAACCGGTTTCCTAGTTCTTTAAATCTGATGGCCTCTCTTTAAGATGGGCCATCAATATTACAAATCGGTAGTAGCCTGACTCTTGGCACCTCTGCCTATCTGTTGTTTGAAGGGGATTCACCAAGCGCTGTGTCCATTTTAATTGGTAACACTGCTTCATATAGCACATTTCTGTACTTTTAGTAGCTGCTTTGTCTTGTACTAGAACTATTTCATTCACTTAAAAGGAATGAAGCTGTAATAAGTTGTAATACCAGACACAGCTGCAATAATAGTATGGCGATTTGCCTGGTAAACAATAAAGAAAATGCAGTGTGCACCAGAGCCCTGCAGTTCCTACAAACCGAGGGTGTCCACTGAATACCGACGGCCTAAGAATAGGCTAAAAAATTTTCAAGACGTGGAAAACTCCTTGAAGAATAACTGGAAAAGATCAATAAATAAAGGGATTTGTACTATGAAAGACATTTATTATATATCCGAAGCTTGGGGTCTTGCTGCTGGGGCCCTCACCAATCCATAAGCCTGAGTCCCCGACTCTCCACCCTTCCTTGCCGCGCTCACACAGTGATGAAGAGTTTGATTGGAGCAGTGGTAGAACATGCGCATTGCTGCTCCAAAGTTTATTGAAGCAAGTGACATAGCTAAGCTATCTCCGTTGCTTCTATTGACTTCAAATGGAGCAGCAGCGCGCATGTGCGTCCAGCCCTCCATTCAAACCCTTCAACACTTCATAAGCGCAGAGAGGAAGGATGGAGTCAGGGACTAAATTGTTTTAGTGATTTAGGGTCAGTGATAAATGTCTGTCATGTTACAACCTTTTTAAATAAATAGGACTTCAAGATAAAACAAAACATGGACACATCAATCCTAAATAATAAAGCACTGTCATTATGACCGGTTGCACCTTCTTAGCAATCCATTTACCACCTGCTTCAACTTGAATCATACCTGATATTTATATCAGCTTGGTGTTCCAGTAAGAAGAGAGCACTCTTGCTGTCCTGTCTGCGTATTGCCATGTGCAGCAGGGTCTGTCCATCTGACATGGTGTCATTGATGGAGGCACCTGATCCAAGCAGTTGAGCAGCAATGACATGCATACCTAAAGGAAGAACCAATATTGTCTGTGTTGTCATTAAATAAAAACTGAAGATTTAAAATATTTAAAAAAATAAAAAAAATGAGTAGAGCGCTGTTCCAGTTTTTTGTTAAATGGGGCCACAATGGAGGAAAGAGAAAATCAAAAAGAAAGCATATTTACCTCCTGGTCCAATGCCTTTCTGTAGCCAGGATATGCCCTTCTTCACTTCCTCTGTCTTGTGCCATTCAACAGCAAAGGCTTGTGTTCCATTCACTCACTATGGACCGGGACTCTCTGCTGATGAACAGCACAAGGCACAGGAAATGAAGAGGAGCCTATCCCAGGATTCCATAGGTAATTTAAATATGCATTTTTTTCTATTTCCCGCACCCTGGCCGTATTTAATGTTAATTAAAAAAAAAAAAAAAAAAGCACTAGAACAACCCGTTGATATCTGGCTTTTAGACAAAATAACCAGTTGTTACAAGTCATGTAAGATACAGCAGTAAAGTAATAGTCATGTACACACAACTCAACGAGGGCATCTCTAGGATGGTCTAATAAAATTATCTTCGTGCGTGCAATAAATGGGCACCACAGACTACTGATCACAAGTAATAACTAGCATGCCCTTATCATAATGCGGAATTATTTGCTCTCGATGAGAGAGAGATGGGGACGTCAATGTGTGTTACTGCATATTTGGTCAGTGTTCTTGGGATTATAAAATGTGTCTGACTAATCTCCCTATCTTACCTGTCCATAAGGCCAATGCCAATACAGTCTGTTCTCTCGAGTCCTTCAGGCTGAAGTCGGGAATGATTTGAAGATTATTTGTTGCATGCAGAGCATTGGCTTTAAGGAAAACAAAGAAGCATTATTAATGTATAATTAGTACTGCAATGAAAAACAAGGAGACTACGATAATAATCAACATATCACATTGTGCAATGCACTTCCTGTGCTCACCATTAAGAGAAGCTCTTACCTTTCTGTTCTAATATGACTGTCACAACATCTGGATGGTTGTAGGCTATTGCCATGTGCAATGGTGTTTGTAAATAGGTACTGGATGACGGGCTAGTTGGTGAGGATCCTTTAGAAGCAGGGATGGGTTCTTGTGTTTGTAAATTTGGATTAGCTCCTTGCTGTAATAGCTCTGTAGTAAGGTTGGAAAGCCCATGTCGGCAAGCTGTGTGTAACGGTGTCTCCCCCTATGGGCAGAACAGAAGAAACTACATATTAATTCTTCTGTAAACACGGCTTAGCCTAGTAAAAGAACCAATGGGGTTTGGCTCAGAATTGAAGCTTCAGTTAGAAACAGAATAGAGTCCAATTGGCAAAGAGTATTTTCATAAGGAATTAAAAAGAAACACCGTAATTATGTGGAACTTGTCCTATGTTACATGTATTTTAAAATAAAGCCAAATTGTAAACTGAAATTTGGCATCATATAAAACGGACACTGTGGGAGCTCTGAACATTGCAGCCAGAGTACACAATCTTGAGGAAGCATGTGCTCTTCTGGATAAGACACAGGCCATGTGTTTACACTGCCTGCAATATGCCATCAAACTAAAAGCACAGATGCTCTGACACTTTACCGCTGTGAAACTAAAAAACTGTATTAAAATAAGAAATTTATTTAAAGGGGTATTCCCATTTCATTCATTATCTTGTAGGCAATTCCAAATACACTGCTGTTCTGATTTTCCTTTCCTAGATTTAGAGAGGCTTTCCTAGGGAAGCTTGAGTACACAAGCAGGAGATGTTACCAACCACCTCTCTCTGCTCTAACAGGCTCTAGAGCCATGGTCGGGATGGAAACTTCACTCCCTGCTATTTGTTATCAGCAGCACAGGTCTACGTTTCTTACTGACAAACTTTAACCCTGTAGCCTTCTGCCCTGCTGTTTAGACCCCTCCATCACTAATGTCCTTCAAAGAGGAATAGCTAGAAATAGATATGTCAATCAGTGTTGTAAAACCAACCCCAGCCTAACCAGAAGTGTGAGTCTGAAGCTTGCTGTGAATAGCTGGCTTGGTGAAATTGCATGGTGAGACAACCCTTTCATCAATGTTTGTCAAAAAAAATGAACAAATACCTAAATTATATACACTCATTTACGTTAATCAATAATTTTAAGGAAAGGATAAGTTAAAGACACCAGAAATCAATAAATGGGGTCCCATGCTCCCGTTTTTCTTGAGTGCAGTGAGGTGTAGTCTAAACAAGTGGGATTCCCACTGAAAAGACATGTATCCACCAAATAGGTGATAAATGTTACTATGGGCTAAACTGTGGACATTTAATATTAAACGCTAGATTTAATAAAAGTGCACATAAATAGCCTTCTAGATCCACCTCTAACTAGTGCCATCGTATTCTACTGTAAGCAATGCTCAATACTGTGTACTACACAGAACTTACCCATTTATTTTTATGATTGACTTTAGCCCCATGGGTTGCCAAAAACAGAGCAGCAGCTTCATTGCCTGCCCCGGCAGCTCTTTGTAACAAGCAGTTACCTAGGAAAGACATACATGAAGGAGACAAAAGGCAAGTGAAAACAGTAATATGTCCAGATTATGACTTTCCTGCTATGTGGATTGTCATACATTTGTATCATTAGTTATGGACAACCAAATGGTTTTACACTCACCGGCCACTTTATTAGGTACACCTGTCCAACTGCTCGTTAACACTTAATTTCTAATCAGCCAATCACATGGGCAATCAGTCCTTTCTAGGCAATGTAGACATGGTCAAGAAAATCTCCTGCAGTTCAAAACCGCAGCATCAGTATGAGGAAGAAAGGTATTTGAGTGCCTTTTGAACGTGGCATGGTTGTTGGTGCCAGAAGGGCTGGTCTGAGTATTTCAGAAACTGCTGATCTCTGGGATTTTCAGCACAACCATCTCTAGGTTTACAGAGGAATGGTCCGAAAAAGAGAAAAAACATCCAGTGAGCGGCTAGTCCTGTGGGCGGAAATGCTTGTTCATTCCAGAGGTCAAGGAGATGGGCAGACTGGTTCGAGCTGATAGAAAGGCAAACAGTGACTCAAATAGCCACCCGTTACAACCAAGGTAGGCAGAAGAGCATCTTGAACGCACAGTACGGCGAACTTTGAGGCAGATGGGCTACAGCAGCAGAAGACCACACGGGTGCCACTCCTTTCAGAAGACAGGAAACTGAGGCTCCAATTTGCCCAAGCTCATCGAAATTGGACAGTAGAAGATTGGAAAAAACGTTGCCTGGTTGATGAGTCTCGATTTCTGCTGCAGACATTCGGATGGTAGGGTCAGATTTGGCGTCAACAACATGAAAGCATGGATCCACCTGCCTTGTATCAACGGTTCAGGCTGGTGGTGGTGGTGTTGCATGGTGTGGGGAATATTTTCTTGGCACTCTTTGGGCCCCTAGGTACCAATTGAGCATCATTGCAACACCTTGTTGAATCTATGCCACGAAGAATTGAGGCAGTTCTGCAGGCAAAAGGGGGTCCAACCCGTTACTAGCATGGTGTACCTAATAAAGTGGCCGGTGAGTGTATTTCCTACTTTTGAGATATTTTGGAGGTCACGGACTTGAAAATTTAAGGAGTTATCCCATATACTGCTATTAGTGTCTCCTATTCTGGAGGACTCACATTGGATGTACAGAGAGACTGCAACACTCCAGTGTTAGCCTAAAAGCGTATTCCCATCTCAGACATTTATGGCATATCAATAGAATATCTGATAGATGAGTGTTCCAGACCTGCCCTGATATTAAAAAACAGGCCCCATGTGCATCTCAATGAGAGTTCCAAGTACAGCTAAGCACACTTACTCAACTATATTCTGAACTTGTTCTTGAGAACAGGATCCAGAGATGGGACCCGCACCTATAATGGCAAATCCTGTCCATATGCCTTAAATGATTGGGATGGGAATACAACTTTAAGATATTATATAGGTGTTTTATTTATCAAACTTGCTATGTTTCAGTCCACAAGGCCTAACTATACTATAGTTATACTAAAGATATACTCTATGGGGCACATGTACGAAAACTTTGTAGGTCTAAAACTCACTTTGTTGCCCATAGGAACCAGAGCACCCCTTTCAATTCATATAGTGCTCTGAAAAAATGAAAGGGGCGCTCTGATTGGTTGCTATGTGCAACAAAGGGAGTTTTGGACCTAGACAGTTTTCATACATGTGGCTCTCTCTCTCCAACACACACCACAGTGCTACAGTCTTTATATATTATGTAAAGTAGAGACCTGGTTCTCATAGGCTATGTTCACACGGCTTATTTCGGGACGTATTTACGTCCGCAAATACGTCCCAAAATACGTTTCAAATAATGAACAATTAGATTAGCATTGATTCCAATGTAAAATATGCCTTGTCATTCACACGAGGCGTATTTTCGCAACGTATTTGCGGGCGTAAATACGATCGTAAAATGAAGTCCCCTGTCACTTATTGAGGCGTATTTTGCAACGTAAATACCCATAGTAAAGAATGGGGAATGTATTTACAACGCGAAATACGTGCCACACTTTGTGACACGTATTTGAAACGTATTTCAGGACGTATTTGCGGACGTAAATACGTCCGTAAATACGCCCCGAAATAAGCCGTGCGAACATAGCCATACTGTGTAATACTCCTTCATGTTTTACTACTACCAAATGGAATTAAGCAGCTGCTCAGCTTCATTTTTTTATTGTATTTTTGAGTACTAAATACAACCAAATGGTAAATGATTACACATTCATAACACATTACACATTAATTTGTCTGGTTTGGACTCAATAACATATCTAGTTGTGAGTATTTACATTATTCGACATAGAAACTTAAACGGAGCAATAGCCATTATAGAAGCCTTTTAATCATTCACTTTTAAAACTGCATCTGTGATAAGCTAACCAGCAATTGCAATGAAAAGGCTGGATCTTAAGTTTGGATAAATCTGTAGCACATTAAACATCCACACAGAGAATTATGAAAACTCCTAAAGTGAGAGGCTTCACTATTGACTGAACGCACAGCTCTGTAGTGAATACAAACCTCTTGTATTTACCTGTTACTGTGTCGGGGGCATCTGTATTGCTTCCACGTTTTATTAGTCTTGCTGCAAAACTATTCTCATCAAAGGAAGTTCCATTTACAACAGGAACGTCATCAAAAGGGTTCACAGATTGGTCAGAGGACACGGTGATATACTGGACAGCAAGCCACAAAGCTGTACTTCCTTCATGATCCTTTAATTCTAAATCTAATCTAACAAAATATAAATGGTCAAAGCCTAGCCATTAGTTTTTATCTTAAGAGCATGTTATATGTTACAGTTGTATTTTTTTTTTTATATATTTACACGCAACATTATCTATATATTTATATATTGTGAGACAGTGACAGGGGGGAATAATGGACGGTAGATATATTTTCCCAAGAGTCCTCTCCTATGCTGCCTTAGGCGGTATCTGGGCAGATGCATGTCACCGAGAGGCCTGGGCTCAGTGAAGGAAGGCCGACAGCATAGGTGTCAGTAACACTATGTTGCTGACACATTCTATAGTGTAGCGGTTCCAGTCCGCTTAGTCCGGGTCGGCTTTTCCTGGAGTGGTCAAAGAGCCGGGTGGGTGGCCACTCCCACGCCCCAGGTGAGGCGGGGCTCAGGCCTGTGTGGAGTGCTGGTGTCACTCTGAGGAAAACCTTGCTGTGAGTTAACAAAAGCCATCTGCTTTTCAGTATAGTAGCCAGTGCTCAGCCGAGCAGGCGTTTATTTCTGTTTAGCCTGAAGTTAAGGCTTGTTTTTGTTTTCTGTTAAGTTCTGCTGAATAAACCCAGGCAGCGCCTGGAACTTGAACTTATTTCCGTGTCACTGTCTCTGTCTGTGGAAGCCCTGCTTGCCTACCTGACGCTAAACCTCCACAATATGTATATTAAATATAAAACAAAATACCTCTAATCTTACAAAAACACACAGACAATGAGCTGCATTATCTGACCATATGACAAAAAAGAACGTTAACATACTGCATGTTCTTTGGTGAAGAAACTTTCAACTCTGGATCATTTTGAAAAATTATGCAAAGGGCAACAACTATCACATAATAATATAGCCTCATGAACTACAGATGTCAAACCAAAAAAGAAAAAAAAATGATGTCTGCAAGCTCAAGTCAATTTGGGTAAGGCTGGGTTCACACTATATAAGTGACTTAAGTTCAAGGTATCCATCGGGGTACCTTAAAAAAAAAAAAAAAAAAACACTGTGTAGGATACTGCAACCTAGTTGAGGTGGACCCTTAGAGATTAATAAAGCACACATAGTCCTCTGTGGGCAATGTTTGCTCTATTTCTTGGTGGTATGTACTCTTCCTGCGGGACTCAATAGAGTAGTTTTTTTTTTTTTACAGTACCCTCGAGCATAGTCACTATTTGTATTACAAAAAAAGTACCATTGCCAGCTCACCACCTCATTGCTTGCAGATTGCACAGATCCAAACGGCAGGCAACCGAAGAGATCATTAGGAAAATGGAAAACTGCGATCCAGCAATCCTTAAAAACAGAGCCTTCCTTTATTAATTGATTAAAAATGTGGCATTTAGGAACAACGCGTGAAACGCTGACGTGTTTCAGGCACAAGGCCCTTAGTCATAGTTTTAAGGATTGCTGGATCACAATTTTCTTTTTTCCTAAATAGTTTGTATCTCGTAAAAAAAAAAAAAAAATGTATGCCTATTTTATGGAAATAATTTTTTATAAACCTAAAAAAGGGGTGCTCCAATTTAAACATAGAAAAAAAAAAAAAAGCATGATTAATAAAACAAATAAAATTAATACAAGCATAACCGCCACCACTTGAGTGCAGAGGCTACGTGATGTGTTCCCCAGTCTCCTCTTACTTCCTCTTCTGTGGCTGGCATGTTATCATTGCAGCCAATCAATGACTACAATCATCTTATGCCATTCACTACTCAGGCAGTGAATGGTGCATGACCGATGATGTTAAGGGAATGGCAGGTGTATATGGAAGCCAATGATTGGCTGCAGTGGTCAAGCATTGTCCGAAGAACAGGAAGTAAACCGAGACCAATGGACACCTCCAAGAGCTTCCGTGCTGGATCGGCAGTTGGAATAAAGGTAAGTATACATCTATATATCTTTTATTACACAGCTGCAGCCCATTTTTATTTTTTAAATTTAAGCTGCACAACCGTATCATTCATATACATGCAAACTGGTGTTACTGGCCTGATGGTCTTAAAGGGGTTGTCTCGCTACAAAGATCAGCTTTCAACATGTAGGGACACTAAGTGAAGATGTTTTCCAAATATATTGCGTTGTTATTTTTTGTTGTTAAGGAACTACAAGTGATTTTATCCCCTTCTGTGCTCTCTTTGGTTCCCCTAAAGTGACCGACCTGTGTACATCTCTCCCCCCTGCTGTTTGTTCTATCTGATAGCAGGGAGTGATGCAGTCATACAGGTAGCAGCCAGCACAGAACTTCACTCAGTGAGAGCTTGTTTGTTATCTGATCTTTCAGACAAAAGACAGTGATTACTGCCGTTTACTTAAATTTCATGCAGTCAAGACCAGGGAAGCTTCTGAGTTAATCTAATTAGCAGAAGTCTGAATACACAGAGCTCATATGCTAATTACAGACAGTTTGCCCAGGAAGTGACAGAGCAAAGCAGCATTATTTCATTCATGCATCCTATGAAAATTTGAGATGAGACAACCCCTTTAAAGAATATAACATGACAGTCTGAAATAAACCAACTAAAAATAATCTTACATTATGTTTGAGCTGGTTTGAATGTTCCTGGTGGGTAGTGAGATATTGGGGTTTATTTACTATAAATGAAAACTATAAAAGAAAGCTTGAAAAAACACACAGTTTAGAATTACTTACTGTTTACATTGAAGCAGCTGGTTAAACACATACTCATTTCTAGATAAAATAGCTGTATGTAGAGGAGTCCTGAAAACAAGGAGGAAGAAGAATTAGTATAAATCAGTGATGGCTGATCTTCAGGGGTGGAAAAAATTCTTTTCACATCTACCATGAACTGAACTACAGCACAGATTTTCTACACCACAATTGTCAAATCTGTGGTGTAAAAAAAAAATTGGAAATGTCAATTATTTTGAATGTGTGTGTTGCTTGGATTCACTTTGAGCATGGGGCTTATCACTACTGAAATGAGGTCTAACTTGCATCCAAATAAGAGGCCAATACCGGCTTAAAAGTAAAACTCCTCAGCAGAAATCGGTATCACCTCAGATATCTGCTGAGGATCACACATCTGAGTTATCCGACAAGAAAAACCTGACATGTGAACACGCTCTAAAAATTAAGTTTAAATTTCAAGTGTACCTTTGCTTTGATAAATTTTGCACTTTTTTCCAGGATTTTCATTTGGCAACAGTGAAAAATATTGAAATTTATATTTTCTGTTCCTAAATCATTACCAAAAGGGGCAATTACAGGGCAGTTCACACAAGTAGCTATACTGAATTCCTTATATCTTCAGTTTCTTCAAGACAGACTTTTATTCACAGGTTGCAGGTCTACACAGTCATTATACTCAAGCCTCTGCATTAGTAAGTACAATAGTCACCGTCATCATTGATCTAATGGTAAGGATTACGGACTAAATTTCGGAAATTAGGCACTTTTACCTTATTGTCATAGAAATGTGTGCTATGTATAAGGTGTAATGGAAAAATGTGCTATATACGGTCTAGTCGAGCAACTACAAGTTTATGTATAACCCCCCTTACCACAGATTGATTATGTGTATTCCCTGTCTACAAGCTTGCTCATTCAAGCACAATTAATTCCCAGTTGTAAACCACTAAATCTTGTTTATTGAGGGTAATAGGTTATCTCTAAGTGGGACATTTGACAGAGTATGGAGCTTTATTTACATCAAGGAAGGACCAGATCTTCACATGTCCATTCACCCTGGACACCAACCAACAGACATTATAATAGTTCAAACAAGGGACACACAAAATTAGGTTTTCCTGTACCTTCCCAGCCAGTCGTAACAAATTAGCCCTAATGAGCTGATGGGCAGCTCTGAAACCAGAACCGATTGTTTAGGTTATAAAATATGTTTTCCAGGGGAAAACCACATTCACAGCTTAGGGATCAGCCATCAGCTGAGCTGCATCCTAATTCCTTCCTTACCCCAGGACATAAGATAACCTGTATCTGTAAGAGTTAGGTGTTTTCTGCAATTAATCCCTTTTATTTTATTACTGTATTGCTTGTATGTCACCTTATTTTATCTTTATTTTTGTATTCTATAAGCACTGTACCTTTTTCTATTAAAGCTTAAAACTTTAATAACTTTGGTCCTTGTATTCTCTAAGAATCCATAGCCTTGATTACAGTGCTTAACCCTGTAACTGCTGGATAGCAGTGTTGGGTTAGAGTGTTTTAACCCTGCAAGCGCCGGTAAGCAGTATTTGTGAGTGACTGAGTTCCTTCCCCTCCGTTTGATTCTTGATTTCTTGTGGTAAGGTGGTGGCAGTGTATATTTTTGGGGTGCCCAACCTGTGTTGCGATGTTATGTACACTACCGTTCAAAAGTTTGGGGTCACTTAGAAATTTCACAGAAAAAAGAGATAATAATAGGAATATAGAAAACCGTCTCACAGATCAAAAGAAAAATTGCTAAAACAATAATCTTTAATAGATATGCATTAAAATAATTATCCTTTATATATAAAAATGGCCTCACACATATAGCCACTATACAAATATGCAACTGTATATGTATAAAGTACCCGGTGTATATCAGTACCTAAATACAAAAGCAAGTGGACAATGTCTAGCTAATCACAGCAAAAAAGACATTGTACCAAATACCTATTAGCAGGGAGAAGTGCCCCTATAAGAGGGAGGAAAATGTGGTCAAAAACTCACGGTTCTGAAGACCTTGTCACAGTAGACTCCGTTGCCCCATTGGACCAGTATATACCATGTAATAGAAAAAGCACTATCGCTATCACTATACTAGTCCTATCCAGATAGAGCACTCGCCCCGAAAAGGGCGACCCCACCTCTCGGCGACTCACCCTAACTAACTAAATTATACAGTAACATACATAAAGAACACAGACATAAGTCCCGACGCGTTTCCCCAAGATATGGTTCATCAGGGGATAATAATTATATATCTGTGATGAAAGATGATGACGGTCCAGGTGATGGCATGATGAGGCCATAAGTAAGTGCCAGACAGTATATCACTTATATACCCACCCCTATTAACCAAATAAACTACTCAGCCAATCCAATGCCACTTTACTCACCAATGATACAGGAGTAAAGTCCTTGCACATGCTCAATAGCAAAACAAAGACGTCAAACACCACATGTTCCGCGCGCCTCCCGTTCCGCCAAACCGGAAGTGACAAAACGAAAGTAATTCACTTCAGCACGTGCGCCCCAACTAGGAACTAGACTGGCGAAACGAGTGCAAACGCGCACGCGCCCCGGTCCCCGCCGCGCAACTAGCAAACCAGTGCACACGCGCCCCATAGACAAGGGCGCACTCGGGCGCCCCAACTATACAGATAATACGTTGGACACAATAGCATAATGGTGACCCAAGAAACAGGAGGCTTATCATCAAGACTCGATATCTATGGGGCCGTGCAGGTCGCCGGCCCCATAGATATCCATTATCCACGGCACGTATCCCGCCGGGATAATGTGCATGTCACTTTCTCCCCGCTCCGCGGATTCACCAAGCGGGGAGGGGAAACGGAATCCATAGTTCTCTATGAGAACTGTGGATTACTGTAATGCCTGGGACGGATTCAGCCGTATTGGAGAGCAATACGGCGCAATACGCCTGAAATCCGTCCCAGAATTAGCCGTGTGAACGAGGCCTTACGGTTAAATTGAAAAGGTTGTGCTAAATTAGTTCCCAAAATGGTATGTGTGAACATTTATTCAGGAACCAAATAAAACTATTCCAAACCCCATTAGGCAGCCAACTACTATGACTAAAGGCAGCTGGAAGAGGCAAGGGTATGATACCAGAACATCAAATGAATGCCCACTGCAGTCATTATGTCATTTTCAACTATGACACAAAAGCACTCTTGAGGAACATCTCTTTATATGACTCTATATTCTTTTAGTCTGCCTGTCACATAGAGTAGTTTAATTGCTCTCAATGGTAATTTTTATCTCCGTTAAGATGAACTTTAGATCACTTAACATACGATGTTAAACAGCTAATATACTATAGCTTCTGCCATGCTGAAAGAGGTCTTTCATGTCATTCCTTTTCTGACTCCAGCTGAAATTAAGTTAATAAGTATAATAAAAGTCGTTTAACCCCTTAATGACAGCTATTTTCAGATTTTCGCTATTCCTTTTTCCTCCCCACCTTCCTAGAGCCATTTTTTTTTTTTTTAATTCCGTCTTCATAGCCACATGAGTGCTTGTTTTTTGGAGGACAAGATGAACTTTTTAATGGAGTCATTGAACATACCATATAATGTACTGGGAAACCCAAAATAAATTCTATGAGGAGCAAAACGTGCAAAAAAAGTAATCGCACCAAATTTGTGGGCATTTAGTTTTTATGGAGTTTATTGTTCGGTATGATCTAAGCGCATAGAGGCCAGTTCTAAATAGACTTAAAGCAGTGGAGAATGCGCCTGAATGTATGAATCTGTTCTGCTGCAGGTCATAGATTTAGCGTTTTCTGCTACCAATACGACAACTCAGGCAAACCACTTTTAACGTGGTCTACCTGTTCCAGCAGTAATGCGCCCAGTTTTGCCATCCTTCAGTCATAAATGTGTACAATCATACTGTTGTGGTGCGACACGCCTCCAGAACGCCCCTACATCTTAGTTGCATTACAAAGTGACAAGGGCACCGCATAAAAGTACTTTAAAAAAAATACTTTTTCGATTTGTGCTTCAGAGCTATTTTCTGAGATCAATAACTTTTTTACTTTTCACTCGATGGACCTGAATGAGGGCTTGTTTTTGTGGGATAAGTACAGTTTCTTTTTTTAACATGTTGTACAAATTTATGGGGACGTGAAATCACCAACAAACCACTTTTGTTAACCGTACAGGAATAATAATATTTTTTTTATGCTTTACCAATTAGTCCCCCTAGGGGACTCGAACAAGCGACTGCTTGAGTAGTTGTCCTATTTACAGCAGTACTAACATGGCCCCTAGCTGCATGATAACTGCTTGGCATCCCGTGATCTTGTCGCGGTGAGGTGCCAGTTGGGCAATGAAACAATGCACAGTAACTTTCCTTAATCCCTTAAATATCTCAGATGCATTTCATGAAGCTTAGGCCATGTTCACACGGCTTAAAATGGGCCGTATTTCGGTCCGTAATTACGCGCCGAAGTGCGCAAATTACGGGCTGAAAACGTCCCAGTCATTACGGTAATTCACAGTTCTCATAGAGAACTATGCATTACGTCTCCTCTCCCTGCTAGGCGAATCCGCCGGGCGGGGAGATAATTGACATGTGAATTACTCGCGGCGTATACGCGCCGCTGGTAATGCAAGTCAATGGGCCGGCGAAGTGCCGGCCCCCCGCTCACTCCCCCGCTCCCGCAATTACGTCCCGCAGTTAAGCTGTGTGAACATTGCCTTAAGGGTTTCAAATGCTGGGATCAGAGTTATTTTCAATCCTAGCTGCTAGTGGCAAGTCCCAGCTGTAATAACCAGCCATTACTTGCCACGTATAGAGCAGGCTCATCCAGAGTGTCCACTCCATATGCCCTTACTCACATTATGACGTAATTGTACATCATATCCAAGCAAGGAATTAAAGGGGTTCTCCGCTTTGGACAATCCCGCCTTATTAGAAGTGTCATTTGACTATAAACTGATGGCAAAGTGACCGGTTGCTTGAAATCAAAGCAAACAGCTGAAATCTATAGGGAAAACTGACACTAAGGGCAACATGTATGTAAGGGGCTGCGCCATTAGTCTGGCGTCCTTTCAGCCCAAAAACTCAGGGATGCCCTGTGTGCTTGAAGTATGAGCAGGCGCATTCCAAAATTAGGCACATTATAAAGTGCCCACGGCACTTTGTAATGCGCCTGAGATCTGGGGCGTTCTGGAGGCGTTGTCACACCACCATCGTATGATTCTACACATTTATGACTTGAGGACAGCAAACGTATGCGCAAAACATTTCGAACACGCACACCAAGTTAATAATGAGCGCCAAATCTATCACCAGCAGTAGAATAGGTTAATAAATTCAGGCGCATTCTACACTACTAATGCGCACGAGAAAATATGACGACTGGGCAACAAAATTCATACATGTCGCCCTAAACAGGGCTGTGAAGTCGGCAAGCCATAGCCAAGACCCCGACTCCTCAATTTCCCAAACCTCCGACTCCTGACTCCCTCATACATGGCGCATGTTTAAGTGATAACTTTACTGTAGTAAAGTGGTAACATCGGGCTGTTGATCACCTTATGATACAATAATCAAGCTATTTAGGTAGAACAGACACTGACAAACAAAAGGGTAACAATGTTTTGATCTTTTGAATATTTGAGGGTAGAGTTGAAGAAAAAGCTGTATTTGTATCCAAGACCAGTCTGCACCAACATTGGGAATGTGTAGAAGAGACCTGGGATCAGATTTTGGTCAAGATATGCTTGAATCTGATTCAGAGCCCAGAAGGATTCAGGCAGTATTGAAAACCAAAGGTGGATTTCCCAAATACTAACAAAATAATAAAAATTAACACTTTGATTTTTAGGAGCAAAACAGTAACAATGCAGTTACAGGAAAGAATCTGCAGAACTAAGCAGATGCTAAATACTTGCAAGTCAAATTTATGTATAAGATAGGTAAGAAGACTGTATATAAAATTACAGTAGCCTCATGTACAAAGCTGTAGTGGATGGAGAGATATGGAGCCTGAAAGTCACAAGTTCAAAACATTGTTACCATTTTCCTTGTCAGTGTGTAAAATATATTTATTGGATGTGACTTTAGAACACAAAAAAATTGTAAATATGCAAAACACTGTAGGAACATTTGTGGAGTCTCTGAATTTGTTGTGAATAATAGTATTGCTTCCATCAGATTCTGCATACATGACCTCACACCTGACCTCATTATTTCCAGGCTAGAGAACAGCCTCTCTACACTAACTTGGGTTGGGGGCAAAGCGTTGACCACAGGGTCAACATATCTAACAATGACAGGGTATAAAGGAATCACCTCAGCCACAGTCAGTTTTGATGAATGATTGAACTCTTCTACTTCTTAGAAAGCAGGTGAAACATTTTGCTGAAATCTGTTTGCCATGGGAGCAGAATCTTTTCCCCTGCGGTAACGCTTTGCCTGCTCCATGTCATCAATTACACTCCTCATGTGATAAGGCTGAAGATATGGGAGCAGCAGCACTGGCCGGACCCAATTCCTCTTGCTCTTTGCACTGCATCGAACTAATTGGACCAACTAATTATATATTTTGGGAGTCGGAGTCGGTCCATTTTATGACGACTCCAACTCCTGCAAAATAGGCACCGACTCCGACCCTAAATATTCAATTTCTCTGCATCACTACCACAGGAGAAATTAAGCATTAGTGCCCACTCAGATCAATAGACTGACTGTGTAATGCAGGACAGGACCAGTCCTCCAGAGTAACAGACACTCTTAGTAATTGCAACACACTTGCAGACAGAGGATTCCCTTCTTCTACCTCAGAATTTCTTCTAATAAGGTATATAAAAATTGCATTCAAATAGACAACCATTTTAACAAGACGCCCCTTTGCAAACAGTTAAAAAAAAAAAAAAAAAAAAAAAAAAAAAAAAGGCAAAGCATAAGTCTACCTTCCTTTGCTGTCCTGCATGTTAGGATTAGCTCCTGCATGCAAAAGTTCCTCAGCAATTTGTGCTATATCAGACATCACTTCCAGAGAGCGATCTTTCATTGTGCAGGCAGCTACAAGATGAAGTGGAGTCTCTTGTTCCCCAAGTGTAGCAGCATTTACAAGTGCACCATTTTTTATGAGGAAATTGGCAGCAAATTTATCATCTGTAGAAGCAATAAACAATATTACATGTTATAGAATAATAATATGTATAATATATTACAATACATTGTTGTCAAGAGAAAGAATACCATCTACTCACCCCTTTGGATTGCTTTGTGCAACAAGCTCCAACCTTTCTTGTCTACCATATCAACATCTGCCCTACTGTTAACTAAGGTTGTGGCTATACTCTCTAGCTTCCGAGACAAGGCAAGATCCAGGGCAAGGTCTCCATTTTGGTCCAGCTCATTTAGTTTTGCGGGCAACTGAAAAGAAAATTTGATGCCATAGTTATGCTGTTCTGGATTTTCATTACGCACCCTGCAGGCAGGTCAGTGGCGGCCGGTGAACAATCCTCCTGCCCATCATCTTATCAGATATTATTAATAGAAGAACCACGTTTCTAATATCTACTGCAGACACTTTTCATTGACTTTGTTCAAGTTTTACTTTTGCGATAATTCCATATGTTCACGATGTTACCATACCTGGGAATCCATCTCTATCAGATACAAAAAAACAACATCTTCTCTTTCCACCTTAATTGCTTTGTGTAAAGGGAATTGTGTCTTTGATTTAAACATTTTGTATAACAGCTGAGCACTCATTGAGCTGAAGTCTTCCTTCCTTAGGTCATCCTAAAATGACAACCAAACAAAAGATCAGTTATTGCATTGTCTATTGCAGTATATACATAATCAACAAATGCCAGATATTGCAAGTCGATTGGCACTACTTTAAAGGGAATTGTACTTTTTTTTTTTTTTACTAATCACAAGCTACTGATACATATGTTTTTCCTCTAAGCTGTTTGTATTTTCTGATTGTAGTTTTTTCCAAAACTGTTGTCTGTATATGATTATGGGGGCAGCCATCTTGCCCAAGCTGATTTTAATAGCATTTAGAGAGGTCGCTTACAGCAGCTTCATGGGCATAGGTGTAGACAGGAGTAGACCCACTGATTTGTATAGGGGAGATTTATATACATGCTCTGTGACCTGGGAAGAAATAACTGTGCAGAGAGGAGGAGAGTGGGGGGGGGGGGGCTGAAGCTGTGATCATCTCCAATTATGAATGAAGGATCCTGTGTAATATATACACATTGCTTCATTATTGCCACATAATCTTCTTTCCTCATGAAGAAATCTATTTTATGAAGTGTTCCAGTCCCTCCAGCAGCAAAACAACCCCACAACATGATGTTTTCACCCCTGTGTTTCACAGTTGAGATGGTGTTCTTAGACTTCCAGGCTTCTCCCTTTTTCCTCCAAACGTAATGATGGTCATTATGGCCAAATTGTGTGCATTTTCAAACATTAACCTGACTTTTATATGTTCCTTTTGGAGTAATGGCTTCTTCCTTGCAAAGTGGCCTTTCAGCTCATGTTGATACAGCACTCGTTTCACTGTGGATAATGACACAATCTTACCAGCTTGTGTCAACATCTTCACAAGGTCTTTTGCTTTTGTTCTTGGGTTGATATGCACGTCAGACCAAAGCATATTCATCTCTGAGAGACAGAACCCGTCTCCTTCCTGAGCGGTATGATGGCTGGATATTCCCATCTTGTTTGTACTTGCATATAATTGTTTTTACAGATGAACAAGGCACCTTCAGGTATTTGAAAATTGCACCCAAGGATGATCTAGAATTGTGCAACTCCACAATTCTCTTCCTGATATCTTGGCTGATCTCTTTAGACTTTTCCATGGTGTTACACACAGAAACAGTGTGTTTTTGGTGTGCTTTAAAATACAGCAACAAGTTCAAAAACATTCCAATATGTACTAATACGCGATACATTCCTTATTAATTTACTCTCCCTTATAGTAATTTCTCTAGCACACCATTCAAAAGCATGCATGTATAATCTATATATATATATATATATTATATATATATATAAAATATATATATATATATATAATATATACATATACACACATACATACATACATATGTAAATACATATACACACACATACATACATACATATGTATATATAGATAAAAAGTCAGCAAAACTTTTGAACTTGCGGTTTGTCTGCAGTCCCGGAGTATATGTCCATAAGTATATGGATCTCTCTCGGTTTCACATGACAATCTCACTCAGCCCTCACAGGTGTGTGCAGCTTCTTTGCTACGTTTCTGGGTCCTCCCCTTTCTCAAGCATGAAGTATATATATATATATATACACACACACACACACACACATGCACACACACACGCACGCACGTATATATACACACATCATGCTTGAGAAAGGGGAGGGCCATTTTCTCTCATAATTAAAAAATAAAGAAAGTGTTATAGCGTTCAAACCTGGGTCATCTTAGGAAAAGAAAAATGTGCTTGGTCAGGAGGAAGGGGTTGCAGTCATGAACTGGGTAAAGAAAGGGTCAGCTGGCGTGTTCCTTTCCTGAACCATAACATTTGAGATCACTTTTTATTACACACATTTGTTTGCATATTGTGTATACGTTCTGGTGACATCAAGTTTCATACCCAGTGACTTGCAATGATCTCGGCACAATAGTTCAACAGGGTGGTGGCACCAAGTTCTTCTGCAGTCTGGTAGAAACGGATACAGTTCCTGACATTCACCAGTGACATGACACCCTTTTCACATCTGCCAAACATAAAAAGAAGTCATTGCGCAAGTAGAAGTCATCATGTTTCCATCTACAAATGACATCACATTAGGAACAAACTTGATTTAATATTTCCGCAGCTGAAAAGAACCTTTTCATGATGATTTATATACATTTTGCTGTATCAAGAAATATTGAACCAACAAAAAGACAAATGCAATAATGCTCGGAGTAAGATGTAAACAACGTACCTTTCTCTCAGGAGCTGAAGCTGAAATCTATTTGCAAGCTTCATCAGTTCTGTTAAGTAGAGATCATCTTCCCGCAGGTCCAGCTCATCAGTATAGATCCAGCGAAGCATTGCCATAGTCACCTCCGGGTTACAATCTAAGGACACAACAAGCTTTAATCAATTATGTTCTACCCAGGACACAGCAATGTGCTATTCATTTTCAGCAGCAACAATAAAAAAAGAATGGATGGAAAAGGCCAATACATTTCTACAACACCTAATACAAATGTAGAGATCTTAGCTCAGGTTTATAACTAGCTAGTATGTAAAAGAAGAGAAAGGGCAGTTGGGCACCATCACTATTCCCCTAAACAACTTTTCCTTAAGAGACGAGCCCTTTCGGATTACAGCCACTGTGGCTACTGCCACATAAAAATGGAGACATGCATACTGATCTTCAAGTAGGTTAAAAAACATACAGAAGAGCCATAATGCTATATGGGAGAGGCTCCATGGGTGTAAAATACTAATGGACATTCCCCTCACACACCTTCTATACATGAGGAGAGTGGTTGCCTTGATATTATACTTGCACGTAGATAAAACTTTATACAGGTTGTCGATCATACAGTGAAGGGACAAGACCATTGGGACCCTTGACGTGGGTTGGGAAACTTGTGTATTTTAACCCCTTAAGCCGAACGCCTGAAAATATTTAATGACCAGAACTTTTTTTTAGTTTTTGCCTCCTTGTGTTTCAACAGTTGTAACTTTTTTATTTTTTCAATGACGCAGTTGTATGAGGCCTTGTTTTATTCGAGACAATTTGTACTTTATGAGGGAATAGTTTAAGTTCACTTGTAAATAATTGCAGTATTTTTTTTTTAATTTTGTAAAAAAAAATTTAGTTTTTTTAATTTTTTTTTACACCATTCACATTTCACACTTAACTTGTTAGATTAATTCTACAGGTTATTACAGTCGTGTGGATACCTAATATGTGTAGGTTTTTTGTGTGTGTAATTTATGCACAATTATCTTTTATTAAATATTTATTTTTATTTTATTATTTATTTTTACACCTTTTATGGTTTTTTTTTTTACTCCCATGAAGGGAGAACTGTTTTACATTTTTTTTTAAAAAATGTTTTACACTTTAGAATGTATTAGCATATTCATATATGCTAATACATTCTAATCTGTGTCACTTAGACACAGGCAGTGACTGGACAGCACACAGTGCGTCCTAGTCACTGGGTTAGTACACAGACAGCTCTGGGGCCACTCTAGGTCTGACTGGCGCCGTTCCCCGGGCTTTTTTGGGTCACCGGTTTTTCCGATCACCTGACAGAGCAGGGGAACCCTTTATTCGCTGCGGTAACGCACAAACCGCAATCAAAAGGGTTAAAGCACGGGTTGGGGAGATTTCCTCCCACCTCGTGCTCGCGGGGTGCTCTGGGATCGGGCTGTGAGTACAGTCCCACCCCTGCGCAGTTGGACCCCGGGGCCCGCAAACTCCGTTTGTCTGGCAACGCCAAAAACTGCTGCAGTAAGACCCGCACCGGCTGACGTTAAAAGACGGTGCGCAGTCGTTAAGGGGTTAATCAAAACCTCGACAAGTTTGATATGTTTTCAGCATGCAGTCTGGCCTTTTGATGTTGGGGAGTGTGGGAGGTCAGTAACTTGGTGCACTACATGTGATACAAAACTGACATCCCACAGAAGCCTAACTATGTGCAAATCCAATGCCATGCAGCGCCCTGCCCTTGAGAGAGTGACTATTCTATCGGCATTTTGACCTTATACAATCCACCCTTTAGTGCATTGTGGGTTTTTCTGTATTCTGTTGGAAGTTGCTATTTATGCTTTTGTATTTGCAAGTATGTGGCGTATAGGATATCAATATTGATGTTGAGTACTTGGATGCTGCTGGAATGCCCCCAAATAAAATAGTAGAGGCATGATTGATGCCCTATGTAAAAAAAAATATATATATTTTACTGCAGGTATGATATTAAGGCAACCATTACCCTCATGCATAGGTAGTATGTAAATTATATGCCCATCAGTACTTTACACCCATGGAACCTATCCCCTATAGCATTGGACTCTCTGTATCCTATTGGGGATTCCCTTTTAACCTGCCTGATGATCAATAAGTATATTGCCACTTTTCAGAGATTTAGATTTAATTTTGTCACATTTTTTCTGTGATGTGTTCCTGGTCCACAGCTTATTTTACCAGAAAGCAGC
Organism: Phyllomedusa bahiana; assembly: GCA_025379985.1. Lineage (NCBI taxonomy): Eukaryota > Metazoa > Chordata > Amphibia > Anura > Hylidae > Phyllomedusa > Phyllomedusa bahiana. The sequence goes on along the minus strand of JAODAL010011240.1, from coordinate 47,839 downwards.
AGCCAGTCAGACATGCCCTGTGGTTGCTGCAGGAGAGATGTAGAATTACATGGCTGCCATTCAGACAAGTAGCTGTCCCGAAACATTGTAAATTTAAAATTTTCATATAAACCTCCCCTTTTTAAAATGAAAAATTGAATGGCCTCAGCACAAAGGGGAAAAATGAGAAAAGGTTTTTTCAATATCTCCCCCCTGAAGTTTTTCCCTTATGAAAGGAGAAAATGTGTGTAAACTATTTTTGCAATTGGGAAAAAAATTTACAGTGGCCCCCATTAAATTATTTTCAATTTCTTTAAAAAGCAAAAACCACCTGTAAATCTGTACAATCGCAAAAACAAAAAACACACAAATTCTCCTCTTCAAAGTGGGAAATACTTCAGGGGGGAGACATTTGAATTTAACCACTTTCATTTTTTTCACCTTGGCAAGGACCACCCAAAAGTAGACCCCTGGGGGCCACCTCTAAATGTTTTCCAAAATGTAAACAGAATTCACCAATTTTTTTTCTCATCAGGTGGAACAGTTTGAAGGGATGAGAACTGGAAATTTTAAACATTCATTTTTAAGAGCCACCCTAATGCATATGGTGCATAAAATCTAATTTTCAGGAAAATACATTTCTTTTCTATACCCAACTTAAAACGATTCTGCACTTTTTATAATCATGTAATTCGTAGATTATGCGCTGACTTCTTAATAAGTATGTTTGGTGCCCAGGCTCAGTTTTTCTGATAGAGAGACCCAAATTCCTCGCACAGAGAAGATGAAATGCTGCCCGCAGCTACCACTAGAATGAGTTTACTCCATATATTGTATAAAAGTATGCAGTTAGCTCATAAACCCCCTCTAATGTTCACTTAAAGGGGTTGTTTCACTACATTATTATTATTATCATCATCATCATTTATTATGGAGCGCCCTTGATTCCAGGGCGCTGTACATTTCAGGTGGGTACATGAACAACATTGGTCAAACAGTCACTTATTGTCACTTTGTAATTAACAACTGGTACAGAGGGAAAGAGGTCCCTGCCCGCGAGGGCTTACAATCTACAGGGAAGGGGTGAAGAGACAGAAGGTGAGGGGCAGGCATGTTTGTGGGGCGGAGCAGTGCAACACGGTTAATGTTGGTTATAGGCAATCCTGAAGAGGTAGGTTTTCAGGTTACATTTGAAGCCGGTGAGAGAGGGGGAGAGTCTGAGGTGTTGGGGCAGTGAGTTCCAAAGTGTGGGGGAAGCACGAGAGAAGTCTTGGAGACGGTTATGTGAGGAGGTGATAAGAGGAGAGCAGAGGAGAAGGTCCTGTGAGGAGTGTAGGTTGCATGAGGGGAGGTATTTAGAGATTAAGGCAGAGATTATGAAGGGAAGAGGTTATGTAGAGCCTTGTAGGTCAAAGTTGCTAGCTTGAACTGGATTCGCTGGGCAATGGGTAGCCAGTGAAGGGATTGGCAGAGAGGAGAGGCAGGGGAGTAGCGAGGAGAGAGGTGAATCAGACGGGCAGCAGAGTTTAGGATGGTTTGGAGGGGAGCAAGAGTGCTGGATGGGAGGTCACAGAGAAGGATGTTGCAGTAGTCGAAGCGGGAGATGACAAGGGCGTGGACAAGCATTTTTGTGCTTTCAGAGTTAAGAAATGAGCGGATTCGGGAAATATTTTTTAGGTGGAGGTGACAAGCAGAGGTGAGGGTTTGGATGTGTGGTTTGAAGGACAGATTGGAGTCAAAGGTTATCCCAAGGCAGCGGACCTGTGGTGCTGGTGAGAGAGTGTAGCCATTGACAGTGATAGAGAGATCAGATGGAGGGATAGAGTGGGACGTTGGGAAGATAATAAATTCAGTTTTCTCCACATTTAGTTTTGGAGACGGGAGGAGAAGAAGGAGGAAATGGATGAAAGACAGTCAGGGATCCGGGAGAGAACAGAGGCGACATCTGGGCTGGAGATGTAAAGTTGGGTGTCATCAGCATACAGGTGGTAATGAAAGCCATGTGATGCTATGAGCTGACCCAGACCAAGAGTGTAGATAGAGAAGAGTAGTGGGCCCAGGACATTGATTCATCTTACCTCAGTCCTGTTTTCTTGGTTTCACTTTGAATTCAGGGGCGTGTTTACTCGCTTCTACTAGGCTGCAGTAGAAGCCAGGACTGTAGCTATAGCAACCAGCGCTAGCAGCCTATCAGGAGAGACTGAACAGGTCTGTAGCTATAGCGACCTGAGGAGCTGATGCCGCCCATACAAGAGGTGATATCTCACAATACATAGGACATTGTTAATGGACACATATTGCCAAGTGACTTGTTTTTGCAAGATCTTTAACATAAAAAGCAATCCTTGTAGCGAGACAACCCCTTTAAAAGGATGGAGCCAGTTTGGGATTTCTGGACACAGCCTCAATTTTCAAACCTGGCCCCTCATTTGTGCAGGAACTTAGGAATGTATTTATATATTCAAATAATTTTGAAGTTGTTTTCTCATGACAGAAGGTAATTGACATGTAATTCTCATGCCAGAATTCTGATTGATAAACTGTGTAGTTGTCAAAAGCACCAAAAAGGAATATAAAATTGAGGAGGGGTGGCGTTTTCAAAATTTTAATTTGTCTGTTGTAAGTTTTCCACAGATATGCAAGTTTAGTGTCCACTTGTTGTGCTTAGCTTGCACCACTGGAGATAATTGACCTACAAAATGTTTTTTCTGTTCTTTTATTTATTTACAATTTATAAACTTTTAGAGTATGTTCACACAGCGTGTTTTGGCACGAATTTCAGCGTGCATTTTGCACTGAAATATGTGCCACAATACGCTTACAACAATGCGCAATGTGAAATCATTGTGGTCATTCGGATTTTTCGGACGAGCCATAATAGAATTGACCTGTCAATTGTTTGTGGCACTTACATGCCGAGAAATACAAAATGTATATGAGGCGGATTTGTGTCTCGGGACATTGTGCGGTATATGCGCTTTGAAATTACGCACTTGCAAACAAAGGCGTTTACAGCGCGCCATAAATAAAACCCCTGAACATACCTTGTGTATGTTCACATGGCTGATTTAGACACTGAATTTTCTTCTTCCAAATCAGCGTCAAAACCTGATCTGAAATGCGCCTCAGTGCAGCACTTTTCAAATGAGGTTTTGATCAGGTTATTTTCTCGTGGTTTCCGATTAGGTTTTGCAGCGCTGTTTCAGACAAGGTTTTAATCAGGTTTTCCAACACCGTTTTCTTTCAGAAATAATCAGACAAGCTACTAGCCAGGACAAAAACCTTGCCGAAAAATGCGGCAAAAATGGTTCAAAATCCATGCCGAGGTTGTAAATCTCTCCTTCAGAAATGGACAAGACACTTTTTTCAGTGCCCAAAACAGCGTCCAAAGAAGCGCATAAAACACACGTAACAAACTCGTCGTGTTTGAACTACAATGCTGTTTTATATGGGGATTAATGAAAATGAACTGAGGGCGTTTTGAAGACTTTTTTTTTTACACTGTTTTGGGTGAGAAAACACTCTGAAAACAGTTTAAAAATCAGCCGAGTGAACTTACACTTAGGCCTCGTTCACGCGGCTTATCTCGGGACGGATTTGCCGGCGTATTTACGATGGTAAATCCGTTCCGAAATCAGTTACAAATAAATAACAGGCCATTTAATATTGCTTTCAATGGGAAATACGTGTCGTTGTTCAGACGACACGTATTTCCGTGCCATATTGCACCGCGGATTTGCGGCTGCAAAAGGGCCGGAAAAACAATGGTCCTGTCACTTATCGAGCTGGAATTCACCCCATATAATGAATGGGGATTGTAAATCCGTCGCAAAATACGAAGCCACACTTTGTGACACTTATTTCACACTGATTTTCAACTGATTTCGGAACGGATTTACGATCAGAAATCCGACGTAAATCCGTTCTGAAATAAGCCGTGTGAACATCGCCTTAGTGTGATTGCTTTACTGCTTCTGTTACACATTGCACTCCTTCTGTACTGCAATATATTATTTTACTGTTGGCATTACACGGACAGGTAGCCACTCAGGCTCTGAATCCAGTGGGGCCTCATAAGCCTTCAAAGCTCCAACACGCTGTCAACAACTTTGACACCGCAATCACTATTGACCGCAGCATCTAATGGGTTAAGTAGTCAGGATCAGCGTTATCATTGATTCAGGCCATTGCAGCAGTGTTTTAGCTGTAATGTAGAGCCAACTCCGGCTTTGTTCGTCTATAGTTACACATTCTGGAGATCTGGAACTCTATGTTAGAAAACTGGAGCTCTGACAACTATAAATATATGTTAAGAAATCAGTAGAAAATTCTGCCTATTTAGATAAAGAAAAGAAGATGGTACTTACCATTGCACGTTTATTTCAAGTTGTATTCAAAGCAGAAACATGAACGGTTAAGAAAATCTAATGTTGAGCAAAACTGTAAGTTTCCTCACCTGAGAGGTTCAGTTCCTTTGTAGATGCCAAATTGGCCAGGCTCCAGACCTCACTTCTTGCAGCCAACACAAACTTGTGAGCACTGATGTTCTGGTCTCCAACTTTTATCTTCAGGTCACTGAGGCACAAAAAGCAAATAATTGAGACTTTTGTGATTACATCCTTTAAGTCTTAAGGGCCACACAGCATAGGACAAAAAACTTGTTGAAAACTAAAACCTAGAAACTGCTTTGAATGTTAGTTTTTTGTTCAAAGCAGCTGGGTTCCGACGAGTTTTTTGACGCGTTTTTTTGACTGTTTTGTGGCAGTTTTAATGTATGCAAAATCCATATACCTTGTTAACCCCTTGCTGACGGATGGTCATAATATGGCTCTAAATTTTTTCCCTCCTTGCCTTCTGAAAGCCATAACTTTTTTATTTTTCCACCTACATAGACACATGAGGGCTTTTATTTTGCGTGACAAGATGTACTTTCTAATGGTATTATTCATATCACCATAGAATATACTGGGAAACAGCAAAAAAATTCTAAGTGGGACAAAATGTAAAAAAAATTAAAAAAAAAGTACTTGCGCCATGTTTGCGGGAGTATTTTTTTTTTTTTACGGCATTCATTTTCAGTAAAAATGAGGTGTTAGCTGTATTCTACAGGTTGATACGCATCTGCCAATACCACACATGTATGGTTTCTGTTATGTTTTGGTACCGTAAAAAATGCAAAACATTTTCTATATTTGAAATTTTCGCTGCGGCGCCATTTTGTGCGACCAATAACTTTTGTACTAAAACCTATGGACATCAGTGAGGGTGCGGGCTGAAGTGTACTTTTTATTGGTACCATTTTGGGATTGATGCAACTTTTTTGATCACTTTTATTCCAATTTTTATGGGACATGAAATGACCCAAAAAAATGCAATTTTGGCGTTTGGAATTTTTTTCTTCTACGGTGTTCAGTGTACGGGATAAATGATTTTAATAGATCAGATTTTTTCGGATGCGGCGATACCAACTTTAGGGAACTTTTTTATTTTTTTTTTATTTGTAAAATGGCGAGAAGCGGTTTATTTGAACTTTTAATACTTTTTTATTTTCTTTAGACTTTAAAATTATTTTTTTTACTTCGAGTCCCGCTAGGGCGCTTCACCACTAGGGGGCGTGATAGTTAATGCAGCCTAATGCATTGCATAGACAATGCATTAGGGTGTACAAAGATGGCGATTTCCCCACCTTGCCTTGGGCCGAAAGTGGGGAAGTTCAAAACATGGTAGCGATGGAAGCCTTCACAAGGCTTCCCGCTGCCATCTTAGCCGATCGGGACTCAGCGATTTTGCCGCTGATGACCCAATCGGAGTGACGTTTCATTCATTTAGATGCCGCAGCCATCTTTGCTACAGCGTCTAAGGCCTGGTTCACACGGCTTATTCAAGCCGTAATTGCGTGACGGATTTCGCCCGCAATTACGGCTTGAATAAGGGGCTCCCCGACCCGATCGACATTCATTATTTACGGCGCGTACACGCCCTAAATAATTGACATGTCACTTTCTCCCCGACCGGCGTATTCGCCGAGCGGGGATGAGACAGAATCCACAGTTCTCTATGAGAAATGTGGATTACCGTAATGGCTGGGACGGATTCCAGCCGTATTGCAGCGCAGTTCGGCGTGCGATACGGCTGGAATCCGTGCCCAAAATAGCCCTAAGGGGTTACACATGGAGGGCAGCGCCCCCCCTTGTTAGCTGCAATTAGCCACTAACACCTGCTTCAAAGCTGCTTACCGGCACTATGACGTATTCATACGTCATAGGTTGGTAAGTGGTTAAACACCTGGGCAGTTTTTCAGCAGAAACGTCCAAAAGCATTGCCAAAAAGCTACTGAAAAACCGCCCGGCGGCTTACATAGGCTTCAATAGTAAATTATGTGCCCTGCTCTGTCATTTTTCGCAACATGTTACAAAAAATGACCCGCAGCAAAAAAAAAAAAAAAAAAAAACTTAGAACATGTTCATTCTTCTGCCCAGTTTTCGGGCAGAACATGAACATGTGGGTGCGAAGGGGGACGGCTTGAACCCGCAAACCACGGACAAAAGCCATCGAGTGGAGTGAATAACAAAAAGTTCTATTTTGGTCTCATCTGACCACATGACCTTCTCCTATGTGTCCTCTGGATCATCCAGATGGTCACTGGCAAACTTCAAACAGGCCTGGACATGTGGTGGCGTGAGCAGGGGGAGCTTGAGACTGTGGTCCCAGCTCTATTCAGGTCATTGACCAGGTCCTCCCATGTAGCTCTGGGCTGATTCCTGACCTTGCTCAGAATCATCCTTGCACTACGAGGCAAGGAGCCTCAGACCAAGGAAGATTGACAGCCAACTTATGTTTCTCCCATTTTCTAATATTTGCGCTTACTGGTTGGAATGTAATAAAATGCAAATTAATTTTTTTTAAGATTCTGTCTCTCAAAGTTGAAGTGTACCTATGATAAAAATTACACAACTCTCCATTCTTTGTAGGCGGGAAAACTTGTAAAATCGCCAGTGTATCTAATACTTATTTTACCCACTGTATATGTGTGTGCATATATATTGGAGGCAGTGTAATGTTCTGGGGAAGCTTGAATCCTGGTATTCATGCGGATGTGGCTTTGATACATGTCATCTATCAAAACATTGTTGCAGTTAAAGTACATCCCTTTATGACAACAGTATTATCTAGTAGCAGCAGCCATTTTCAGCAGGATAATGTGCCTTACTCCACTGAAAAAAAAAATTCAACTCACCTCTTCTCTTCTCTCGTATCCAGTGCTGCCACCATCCTCACTCTCTGTGGATCTTTGGTTTCCGTCCTGGGATGTCACTGCTGCAGCTGCTGATTGGTTACAGCAGACAGGTGCCACTGCCTAACATCATCATTCAGAAGTAAACGCTCTGAAGGGTGGCACTAGGCAATATCATGTGACCGCTGCAACAGTCATGTCTTGTTTAGCCAGAGCCAGGAAGCAAACTGAAAATCCAGAGAAGAGGCAGCACTGGATCAAAGGTGAAAGGAGAGATCTTATAAGGCCATCACACCCTTAAAACAATTTCAACAGAACAGAACAGTGGAAAAACCCCCTTAAGGGCTTGTCCCCACGGCAGGGTTTTCAGTTGGTTTTACAGATGGTTTTCGGATTGGAAAACCATCTGCAAAGCGACTGTTAACCTTTTCCATTGATTTTAATAGAAAATTTGTGCAGTAGTTCACACTGCATGGATTGTCCGCCAGACTGTTATTGACATCGCTGGCGAAAAACTTAGAACATGTTCCTTCTTCCACCCGGTTTTCGGACAGAACATAAACATGAGGGTGTGAAGGAGTGCGCCTTGAATCCCCAAACCGCGGACAAAAGCCTTCCCCCTGCGTGCCAAAAAAGACTAAATACCGGTTGGAAAATCTGACCGGTATGTGGTCTTTGCTGTGGGAACGTACCCCAAGTATTGTTTTCAGTCTCCCCTAAGGAAAACCTATTTTTTTTTTTGTTTTACAAATCAATCAAGTACTAAAAATAAAATATGCAACTAGGCACAACTATGAATAATCTCTACTAAGCAGCTGCTCTAATCTAAAAAAAAAACACCTGCGCTATTTTTTTGGGGGAGGTAAAAGACACCACGACAGAAACCTGACAGACCCCATTTAAGTCATTGTGTCCCATTTGTGTCGGTTTTAAACCAGATATGGTTCTGCCCCTACAACGGAGGTTCTAAACAGAACTTCCAAAGCAGATGTGAACCAGGCTGATGCTGTCCCTCCCACATGCTTTACACTGCAGCTCTGCTCATTCAGACTGCCTGAACTAAAAGCTCACTAGTACACAAACCTGATTGCAGTCCAACTGTTCACTCAAACTTTGTAGAGAAAGTTTTGCTTTTTTAAAAATGTTCCTAAAATCCCAAGCAAAGAATGAAAAGGGTCATACTAGGACTTCTTGAATGAAGTCAGTGAAAGGAATGCACAGCAGGGAAACCAGAAACTGCCACTACTGCAGGGAAATGAGCTTCTTCCTCGTATCCCGTGATAAAAGCTTCTTTCCGGGAAATGCAGACAGGAACTAACTTAGCAATAAATCTGCTGATTTTCCAATGAAAGAACCCAGTGACACTGTCAATCTCACTGGAAGAGAATTCATAGCGTTACAATACATCTGTACATGAAGACTAGAAACGTTCATAAGTCATGCCTTTTACAATGAGGTCAGCTAATAGATCTATCTATGGGAAGAATGCTTAAGCCAGGAGCAATGCGGTCATTACCTTGTATACCTGAACATATGGTCATGTTAAACTATTGAGTCGCCCCTCCGCTTATCAGTTCTGTTCACACTAGAAAACAATATTTGGTCTGCACATCCCAAAAAAATGAGCATAGGTGCACACTGGCGTGGCAGTAATATACAATCACAATCCAATATCAGCAGCACACTATTAACAATAAAGAACTATCAAAAGGCACATAGGAATTTTTGGGAAAATAATTTCTGCCACTCAGGATACATGAAACATTTTTTGAGGTTCTTAGTTCACATTTTTGATCAAAACTCCTTAAGCCCACCTACTAATCAGCAAGGGGACCTCAAATACAGGTGGGAACTTACACTTACGTGACCTCTCTTTAGGGACTGTTCAGACCTCCAAACTTCAAGGAGTGAAGGCTCCAGCTACAAGGTACTTTGCATCGATTTAAAAACCTGTGCAGTTGGGCGGAGTGCAAAAAACCAACGAGGGGGTATCCACTCCCCAATACGAACTAGAAAACAATATTTGGTTCTGCACATCCAAAAAAGGCCCTAAGAGAGGTAACGTTAGTGTAGGGTCCCACCTGTATTGAGGTCCCCTTGCTGATTGGGCGGTGGGCTTAAGCAGTTTTGCTAAAAACTGATAAGAACCTCAATTTTTTTCATGTATCCTAAGTAGCAGAAATGCTTTTCCAAAAAATTCCTATGTGCCTTTAGATAGTTCTTTAGTGTGCTGCTGATATTGGATTGTGTTTGCATATTACTGCTAAACCAGTGTGCACCTATGCTCATTTTTTTCCAAAAAGTTTTTCTGGTGTACAGAACCAAATATTGTTTTCTAGACTGTCCATATGGGGGAGTGGCTGCCTCCTTGTTGGTTTTTCGCACTCCACCCACCTGCACAGGATTTTAAATCAATGCAGAGTACCTTGTAGCTGGAACCTTCACTCCGTGAAGTGTGGAGATGTGAACAGGCCCCAAGAGAGGTAACGTCAGTGTAGGTTTCCACCTGTATTGAGGTCCCCTTGCTGATTCGGAGGTGGGCTTAAGCAGTTTTGATCAAAAATGTGAACTAAGAACCTCAAAAAATGTTTCATGTATCCCGAGTAGCAGAAATGTTTTTCCAATGTGCCTTTTTGATAGCTTTTTAGTGTTATTAGTGTGCTGCGGATATAGGATTCTGTTCACACTAGAGTCATGATTTATGTTAAAAACAGAAGCCAAAATGCTGTGATAGCGTTTTCATACAAGTCCATATACTTATAAAGGAAACAGCACTGCTCACAAAAATGAAGGCAACAGTGGTGTGCAAGCCTCCAGTCAGAGCCCAAATCCTCCACAGAATAGTGAAGGGTCACGCACATCTTAGGAATATAGGGTTTAACGGGTGCCAAAGGTGGAAAAAGACCAAAGGGTCCAATACATAATTTAGAAATATATCCACCGCACACCAAAAGGGGATTATTTGATGCAAAAATATTTATTTACAGATATACAGGCATAGCTCATATAAAGGGTAAGGTATAGTTTGCACAAATTCAAAAGCAATACTGAACATGTGTTTCACAAATCACAATAAAGTATGTGAGTGGTATAGATGCCTAAAGTACAAAAAATGTTTCGGCAATAGCCTTTTTCAAGAGACAACAGTGGTAGGATGTGGAAAAATGAATAGAGGGGTATCGGCTGTAATGCCAAATGAGCAGAGGAATAGCAGCGGAGTGGAGGCTTTGATGCATGCTCACTGTCAATTGCGTCAAAGAGCAGAGGTACTGCCGAAGGGTGGCTGGAGGAGAAGGGCAGGTTGCGTGGGGTCCGGAGGCTGCTGCTCTTACAGTAAAGAATCCCTTTCTATGTTTATGTAGAAACCTTTCCTCTAGAAATAGAGGATGGTTCCTCCACCCCTAAATAGATCATTACCCACCAGCCATGATTAAGGGTGTTAACAAAAAAAATGTCAGCAGCATGTGTGCATTCAATGTTCAAATGGATTTTAACAAGTGAAAACATACGAAAGCTATTAGTTGATGTTGGATTCCTAGGGGGCGACATGTATGATTTTCGCCGTTAAGATGCCAATTTTTATGTGCATATAAATAGTATAGAACGCGCCTGATTTATGAACCTGTTACACTGCGGGCATAAATCTGGCTCAGGTAAATCACTTTGAAAGTGGTTTACCTGTTACAGCAGTAATACGCCTGGATTTGCCGTACTGAAGCTATAAATCTATAGCTTCCTATGCTTCTAGTGCGCAATAGTGGCATAGAGGCAATGGAAAACTATTGCAAACGGGGCTGTGCTTGGTGTCAGGCTGAAAGGATGCCAGATTTCTGGCGCAGCCCCATTCATACATGTCGCCACTAGTTATCACATGTGGTCTTGCATACCAAAATATAATGGCTGAACTCTTTCACTACAAAGATTAGCTTTCAACATGAAGGGACAGTTACATGAAGACTTTTTCTAAATATATTTGTCATAGGTTTTACTTTAGTCATAAGATAAGAGCCTTTTTTTATGGGCTCTAACGTTACCTGCATACCAGACGGATGTCTGATTAGCTGAGAGCAGGGAGTGGTGTCACCCACCAGACAGACTGAGACCAAAGTTGTCTAATTATACCTAACAAGATTAGCTATACTAAGCAGAAGCTACATGTGCTGCGAGTACTGAAAAACATGGCTTTATCTGTAATTTTCTTAGAGATAACCATATTCTGAACTGTGAGACTAAGGGCTCCATAGAAGCTGAATATGCTAATCACTGCTATATAACAACCCACAGCCTGAGAAGACAGTGTAAATGCAGAACTGCTAAAACATTGTGGCGAGAAAACCCCTTTAAACAGCACCATATGGAGCTGCTCATAATTGTGGTAAAGACGGCCTTTTTCTCCCACTACAATTGTCAGTGCTTTCTGGCCCCTAAACCCCTACGAGAGCCAATGAGAGCAAATAGACCGAACTCTGCAGAGCAATCACATCCCTTTGTTTTAGCTATCAATGGGAGGTTTCAGCACCAGAACCTAATCACCACCTCTGACCTCTCTCTGAGAAGTCAGATTTTATGTCTTTGTCCAGCTCCATGTAAATAGGGCTCATCTATATCTATAGTTACCCTCTGTCTCGTCTGGACAGCTCTGTATGATGCTGTGTAAGGTAATATTCATATTCCATTGGAACAGGAAACCACAATGCAGTTGAGGGACCCTGATGATTAATAATGGCATCCGGCAAAGTTGGCTTAGGTGTCTGTGGTTTTGACTGACAAAACCTGTATGCAGCATGTTTCCTGACAAGAACTAAAGAATCGGTACCTTGAAGGACCACACAGATGTGACTAGAATCAGCAGGCAATTTTCATTCATTAATATTGCAATGACACATTTCACTGTACAGAGATTATCATCAATCACTCACTCACTCTTAGGCCATGTTCACACGGCTTAAAATGCCCCGCCTGGAAAAATGGCTGCGACATTGGTAAAGGGAACAGGGCTTCACGAAAAGGGGCGTGTCTCAAAGGGGTAGTCCCATTACGAGAAATCCTCTTCGATGGGCTGCTCGTTGCTGGCTGCAGTCCAGCCATGCATTTGAATGAGGAGGGTGGCGCTAGTGCTGTCCCTCTCATTCACTTCTACGGGAGTTCTGCGTATCGTCAAGCGCACACACTCTGCTATACTCTGAACTCCCACAGAAGTGAATGAGGAGGACGACACTAGTGCCGCCATCCTCATTCAAATGCACGGCCAGACCACAGCTATGAACAAGCGGCCAGTGAAAAGAACTTCCCGTAATGGGACTACCCTTTTAACCTGCACCAAGAAATGCGACAGAAATCTGTGGCATAAAGTAACTTAAAAGAGGTGTAAAGTTAGACTAGACTGGCTGGTCTTACTTTGCACTGTCTGAGAGTGAGTTAGACAGTATTGATAATCCCGAATCCAGCACTGGGTGAGAGAGAACACTAGAAGCAGCAGTATGCATCAGCTTCCCCCAGTCCCCCAATGACTTTTATGTTAGATGATATATTATAAAGTTTTTTTTAATTACACATGTTCTATTGATTTATGGAAAATATTAGTATTCTTTAGGCTAGGTCTACACTGCGTCGGCCCAAAAGCGGCCGTTTTTCCTCTGATACAGGACTACGGTTTTTGTCACGCTTTGTACAAAAGCCGCGGTCGCTTCTCGTTTTCCTGACGTTGCCCATACAATTGTATTGTATAAGAAGATGGCAAGAAAACGAGAAGCGTCGGCGTATTATATGCGTCGAAAGACAAGCAGAGAAAAGACGAGCTGTGGAGACTGCAGCTCGTCTTTCCTATTGCCGTCTATGGGGCCGCAGGAACAATCGTATCTTTGGCGCTTCTAAAAAACTAAAAGTGCCGAAGATACAATTGTAATAGTGTGCAGTGTAGACACAGCCTTAGTCCTAAACATTAGATATAATTAGCAAATTAAGCAGCTGTGCTACTGTGATGTCAAAATCCTGGTACAGAAATCCATATTACGACTGCTATCTTTGCCAGCTCCCTCCTGACCCTGCTCTATGTTCTATCCAGGGACACCTGTTCAGTAAACACAGTAATCATGCCATTGGGAGCAGCCATAGTCAGGAGCAGAAGGCTATATCTTCAAGAGAATGTTTGCATACAATACAAGGCCAAAAGTATGCAGACTCCTCATAAATAACTGGGTTTACCTATTCTGGTCCTTTAGTGGACAGGTGCAGCCATGCTATTGCCACACAACCATAATGTCTGTCTTGAAAGTTAGATTTCTGCCCCCATAGGGTTGCTCACCTATTATGTGAAGTACTTACAAGCTAACTGCCAAGTCTTCTAGCACGCTCACTACAAGAATGGGCCCCATAGACATTCATTAATGACATGTCACTTCTCTCCCCGCTCGCCGTATTGTGCGAGCAGGGAGAGGAGACGTAATCCATAGTTTTCTATGAGAAAACTGTGGATTACCGTAATGACTGGGATGTATTTTGCCCTGTATTTAGCGCAGTACGCCGCGAAATACAGGGCGAGTTACGTCCCAGTTTAAGCCGTGTGAACATAGCTTAATTAGTGTTTGGGTGAAAAGGGGAATAGTTTCCAAATGTAGGGAACAACAACAATTTAAAGTTTTGTTCAATACAACTGGAGGGCCGCACATTTTGGGTTTTTGCCTTTTTCATAATACCACAACTTGGAGCACAGCCTGCAACATCAAAGCCTGTCCCACTGCTGTATGGGGAAGAATTGTCCTTTGTTTTAAGATGTCATTGCAATACAGCATCTCTGCAGCCACCAGGAGACAGCCATACTTTGCCTCTGTCCTCATATTTCAGAAAGTAATGAATAGCACTGTTATGTTGGGCACTATAGGGCTCTATGTGTTATTTTAAGTAGTCTGAATAGGCAATCTAGTAAAAACAGTTTCTGCATCATCTCTGGATTTCTTCCTCAAAGTAGTATTTATTTCAGACACAATAGGCGCCTCATATCCTCTTTATGGAGTACCAAACAGGGGTCCCCCATTCCGATCTCTGGCAGTCACGAAGAGGGAACCAAGACCTCTCAGCCAAATTGGGTATTTACATTTGAAATACCATAAAGGCCTCAGATGAGGAATACGCCTCTAAGGGTATGTTCACACGGCGTAATTGCGGAGCGTACAGTATGCGGCGCAATACGCCAGGTGTTTTGGGAGTCTCACTGATTAGCGCGTACTCCCAAAGCACAGGGGGGCCGGCAGCCTGCCACCCCCATTGACATGCATTGTTCGTGCATAATCGGCGCGAATAATTGACGTCACTTATCTCCCCGAGCGTACAATACGAGGCGTAATCCATAATTCTCGATGAGAGCTATGGATTACCGTAACTGCGGGGCGCATTTCGTCGCATATTAAGTGCAATATGCGTCGAAATACGCCTGAAAATAAGCCATGTGAACATTCCCTAAGATTTACTGCGGTCCCTGGGAGAAGTGCAAAAATGACAGTTTGGCTCCTGGACCAAAAAACATGCACCCCTGCAATAATGCTCATCATGTATGAATCCAGATATGCAGACACAGAAATAACGTACCTGGAATCGAGATCCACCTTTAGGCTATGTCTACACAGCATTGGTTTTTGGTCGGATTTTTGGCAGATTCACTATTTAGAATCCGCCGAAAATCCAACTGTAACCACTGCCCCATAGACAGCAAGAGAAAATCCGTGCTATAGTCTACAGTCATGGCCAAAAGTTTTGAGAATGACAAAAATCTTATATTTTCACATGATCTGTTGCCCTCTGGTTTTTATGTGTGTTTGTCAGATTTTTTTTATCACATACAGAAATACAAGTGCAATCATATTATGATTAACAAAAGCTTTTATTGACAGTTAGAATGAGTTAATGAGCAAGTCAATATTTGCAGTGTTGACCCTTCTTCAGGACCTCTGCAATTCTCCCTGGCATGCTCTCAATCAACTTCTGGACCAAATCCTGACTGATAGCAGTCCATTCTTGCACAATCAATGCTTGCATTTTGTCACAATTTGTTGGTTTTTGTTTGTCCACCCGTCTCTTGATGATTGACCACAAGTTCTCAATGGGATTAAGATCTGGGGAGTTTCCAGGCCATGGACCCAAAATCTCTGTTTTGTTCCCTGAGCCATTTAGTTATCACTTTGCTTTATGGCAAGGTGCTCCATCATGCTGGAAAAGGCATTGTTGATCACCAAACTGCTCTTGGACGGTTAGGAGATAGTTGCTCTTGGAGGACATTCTGGTACCATTCTTTTCTATGGATGTGTTTTTAGGCAAGACTGTTAGAGAGCCGATTCCCTTGGCTGAGAAGCAACCCACACAATGAATGGTTTCTGGATGCTTTACAGTTGGCATGAGACAAGACTGGTGGTATCGCTCACCTTGTCTTCTCCAAACAAGCTGTTTTCCAGATGTTCCAAACATTTGGAAAGGGGATTCATCAGAGAAAATGACTTTTCCCCAGTCCTCAGCAGTCCACTCCAGTACCTTTGGCAGAATATCAGTTCTTCCCTGATGTTTTTTCTGGAGAGAAGTGGCTTCTTTGCTGCCTCCTTGACACCAGGCCTTGCTCCATGAGTCTCCGCTCACAGTGCGTGCTAGATGCACTCACACCTGTCTGCTGCCATTCCTGAGCAAGCTCTGCACTGCTGGTAGCCCGATTCCGAAGCTGAAACACTTTTAAGAGATGGTCCTGGCGCTTGCTGGTCTTTCTTGGGTGCCCTGGAGCCTTTTTGGCAACAATGGAACCTCTCTCCTTGAATTCCTTGATGATGCGATAGATTGTTGACTGAGGTGCAATCTTTCTAGCTGCGATACTCTTCCCTGTTAGGCCAGTTTTGTGCAGTGCAATGATGACTGCACGTGTTTCTTTAGAGATAACCAGGGTTAACAGAAGAGAAACAATGATGCCAAGCACCAGCCTCCTTTTAAAGCGTCCAGTGGTGGGATTCTTACTTAAAGGGGTTGTCTCACTACAATAATTGCTTTTTACGTTGAAGATCTTGCAGAAACAAGTCCCTTTGCAATAGGTGTCCATTAACAGTGTCCTGCCTATTTCGAGATATCCCCTCTTGTATGGGCTGCATCAGCTCCTGTGGTCGCTATAACTACAGACCTGTTTGAGCTCTCCTTATAGGCTATCAGTGCTGGTTGCTATAGCTACAGACCTGGTTTCTACTGCAGCCTAGTAGAAGCCAGTAAACACGCCCCTGAATTCAAAGTGAAACCAAGAAAACAGGACTGTGGTAACATGAATCAATGTAGTGAGACAACCCCTTTAATCATGACAGATTGATCTCCAGCCCTGTCCTCATCAACACCCACACCTGTGTTAATGGAGCAATCACTGAAACGATGTTAGCTGGTCCTTTTAAGGCAGGCCTGCAATGAAGTTGAAATGTGTTTTGGGGAAAAAATTTATTTTCTAGGCAACTATTGACTTTGCAATTAATTGCGGTTATGCTGATCACTCTTTATAACATTATGGAGTATATGCAAATTGCCATTATAAAACCTGATGAAGTAGACTTTGTCAAAATTAACATTTGTATCATTCTCAAAACTTTTGGCCATGACTGTACACAGCATGGATTTGTTCCGGTCGATTTTGAAATCCGCCGGATTTTGGTGGATTTTAAAACATGTTCTATCTTCTGTCGGATTCCCGTACAGTCAATGTACTTGGCTGGCGGGAAATCCGACCATGGTTTTTAGCGCAAACCTGCAACAAAAACTGTGATATGGCAGTTAAAAAGCCGTCAGATTTTGGACGGTATTTTAACATTGCTGTGTAGACATAGCCGTAGGATATGTTCACACAGGGCGGATCTGCTGCAGATTTTTAAGCGGGTTTTATCACGAACTTATTGTGGAATTATCATGGATTTTACTGCAGATTTTTCCTATATTGACTCCAATAGGAAAAGACAAAATCCACAGAAAAGATTAATTTGCAGATTTTCCACACACAAGTTGGCATTGTATGCATTCTCTATGATTTTATCCTTAGAAAACCAGAGGCATCAGAAGATAAGCATTTACAGATGGTTAAATAGGTAAGAATTAAAGGGGTTGTCTCACTACAAGGATTGCTTTCTATCTTAAAGATCTTGTAAAAACAAGTCACTTTGCATTATGTGTCCATTACCAGTGTCCTACCTATTCCTAGATATCCCCTCTTGTATGGGCTGCATCAGCTCCTCAGGTCACTATAGCTACAGACCTGTTTGATCTCTCCTGATAGGCTGCCAGCACTGGTTGCTATAGCTACAGACATGGTTTACTGCAGCCTAGTAGAAGCAGTAAACACGCCCCCGAATTCAAAGTGAAACCAAGAAAACAGGACTGAGGTCAGATGAATCAATGTAGTGAGACAACCGCTTTAAGAAATAAAATTGAGAAATCCCCCCCTGGTCTGACCTGTACTGCTCCTGTTGGTACAACTGAGCGACAATGGCCAGGAGGCGGCTGATGAAGGAGTCCTCGGAAGCCTCTTTGTTTGTCTGGGCTGCTAGAAGGGTACATTTCTTCTCTGTTTCTGCCAATTTCTTCTGCAACTTGACATATTCCTGGCGTAGAAGAGCGAGATGCTTCTGCAATTTGCCAACTTCCTCTTTAAAAGAAAACAACATTTCACATGAATTAAGAACTGAATTTGAACATTTTAGAAAATATTGCAAAAGTCAAATAAAAAGAAGCACATGATACCCAATGAAATATGATGATGATACCCAATGATATCCATGAATCTTGCTCAGAGAAGACCGGACAAGTGCCAGTGGATCCAATGTTATGAGCGATCAGAAGCGTGCATGTATATAACAAAGACTAAGGGTAGACAGACGGAAATAAAATGCCAACATAAACTATGGCGCTATTACTTTGTCTTACAAACAGCCATCAATACGGGATACCAAATTAAAGGAATTTTACTGGGTACTTAAAAAGAATGAGTGGTTCAGGCCTGCGGAGGACAACAATGATCCACTGGGGAAGCAATGAATGGAAGCGGCATCCTTCAGAAATGTGAAGCTACATGATGATACATCCTCCAGTCATCGTCACTTATAACTCAATTCTCAAGTGTAGTGGAAAGTGAAATCAAGGTGACAGTGAAGACCATGCTGCAGCCAAGCAAGCTTCACTTCCTCCATGTGATGACAGGCGCCGCTCTGGTGAAACAACTACCAACCGTCCATCTGAAGAAAGACTGCAGGGAATGGCTAGAGTTCTTACTTGGATTACATCAGGTCTGGTCTTACACTTCAGAATACGATTTACTAAATAGGCTCAGTCAGCTCCTGACATGTCTGCTGCAGTACATAATCCTATTCTAGAGCACGGTTCTTTAAAGAGGTTGTCTCGCTACAAGGATTGCTTTTTAGGCTGAAAATCTTGTAACAAGTCATGCTTGTATATGTGTCCTATTACCGTGTTTCCTACTCATTTCATTTCCCTAGATATCCCTCTTTGTATGTGGCTGCTTCAGATCCTTCAGGTTCGCTATAGCTACAGACAAGTGTTTCGATCTCTCTTCTGATAGGCTGCCAGCCACTGGTTTGACTATAGCTACAGACTGGTAGCGGCATTGTACGATTATGGGTGCTGTTGGCCAGAAGTTTGGGCGTCATTTTTCTCAGACTGCCGACATCAGGTGCAGCACCGTTCACACAAAAAAAAAAAAAAAAAATAGTTTATAATGCCTTCAAGCTACACCAAGTATTTGTCAATTACAGTGCACCCACGGCTCTTTGTATATGAGCCTGTATTTTAGGGTGGTCGTCGTGACTTGCTGTGGAGGCAGAGCTCACTAGATACCGCGTACAAAAGCTATTAGTTTTGTATTTACTGTGTTTTACCCGGGTAAATAAGACACCCAGGAATAGTAAGACATTGCAGAGATTTTGTGGTTTTGTTTTTTTTTGTCCTTCTGGTTTTGTTTGGTTTGTTTGGATAAAATAACTAAAAAAAATATTGTGGTTTTGGAAAAAAAATAAAATAAAAAAAAAAAATTGAGGTCGTTTGTTTTGTTTGATGTGTTTTGAAACAATAAAAAAATCCTCATATATTTAAGGTGCTCCCTTGAAAATAAGACATATCGTGTATAATCATTTAGAGGGTTTCGATTAGGAAATGTGAAGATTTGAGGTCAGTGTGACTGCTTGATGTACACCCAGGTCTTTCCGTACATCAATAAGGAAGATGTTGTAGACAGAAAGTATCATGTAAAGTAATTAGAGGGTAATGAGGTTGGTTGTTTTTTTCGACGTATTTTTCGAGCATATGATTTACGGACACACCACTATCTTCACAGGATGGCTGATTGGGGCATGTTGGGGACTTCTAGTTCCACAGGCTCCTCTCCCTAGCACGTACATTTGTACTTTCTTTGATGATAATGTGTCACTTTGCAGTAGCATGCCATACTAATGTCCTTCTTACATGCATATTTCCTTATGGTTTGTGACTCTAAAACTATTAATAATATATTAATTTAAATCTTTACTAGTTATATATATTTATTATATAATATATATATTTATTATATATATATATTATACACACACACACACCACACTTACCTACAACACTAGTATAGCTTGCACTATCCATTTATTCATGGAAAAAATAGGACACCCATCTGATAATTAAGCGAGTATATTAGCTGCATCTTTAGGAGCAAAAATTAAGACAAAAGACACTTGTTCTTTTTGCTCTGATTTTGGACTGATAACAGTTCTGGTTAGCTTCTGGTCGGCTAAATCCCAAGCGCTTACTGATGGAACAGTGTTTGGTAAACCACTTTCAAGGGTGGTTTTACCTGTGCAGAAAGATGAAATGTTTTGTGTTTAGCACTTAGAATGGCCTGTTGATTTATGTGGGGGGGGCGATAACCTGCTGTATGCAGCCTGAGGCGGGTTCATTAAATATCGGCGCATTTTATACTAATATTATGAACATGAAATTCAGCGTTTAAACTAATTTCATACATGGCACTCCTGGTGTTCTCAGCAACTCATCACTGCAAGCCAATAGTAGCCAGTAATAAAAGCAATATAATAAAGCTTTAGTAAAATTCAAAAATGAATGTGATTACAAACAAGGATCTGATGGTAAGATTGGATGATCACGTGAGAAAATCCCCATTAAAGGGTTCTTTTTTTTTGTTTTTTTTTTTTTTCTTTCTTTTCTTTTTTTTTGATTTTATTTTTTTGTTTACTTTGTTAAGAATAATCAAGTTTGATGCTCCTGGGGTGTCCCAGTTAAAATGTTAACAAAAAAAAAAAAAACTTATACTCGCCTTACCTTTGGTCTCCGTTCCAGCTCTGCAGTTCTCCTCCGTTTCTTCAGGTTTTCAATCTGTCACTTCCGAACTTGGGAAACTGTTGACTTGGTTTGCTAGCAGTCCATGCCATTCTTCATTTATATCACCAGCCTAGTAGACAGCTTCGATAACCGGTGATGTAAGCTCTAAGGCTATTATCTTTATATGATGATCCACTGTCAGCCAATCAGCAGTTGCAGCAGTGACGTCCCTGTTCAGGTGTGACAGATTGAAAACAGGAATGAGGAGACGCGTTGGTTTTTCTTCTTGTTGTGCTTGTAAAATCTGTTTTTAGGACCGGAGATGACTATTGTTTAAAGGGTAAAGTGCTGTTAGTAATAAATTGTTTTTTTTAAATTTTACTGAAAACCCCAGTTGAGGTGTCTGTTTCGATCTTGCTTATGAGTGTGAGACCACCCTTAAAGGGGACTTTGCGCAAGAAGCCAGTTTACCTACTTGTACTGTCCAGCTACGGTTTTTTGTAGTTGTGATTATATACAAAATCATGTCTCTGTGTCATGAGTAGCTGTCTAGTGGTTTTTTTTTTGATGAGTGGTTTGATGGGGTCGTCTTTTTTTGTTTTTTTTTTATTTTTTTCTTTATTTTTTTTTTTTCTTTTTTTAGTGAGGAATCCAAGGGATGCTATCAAAAACTTAAGCTGAAATAATAAACAGTACTAATTCTGTTGGTGTTGATTTCATATACTAGCTAGGACCATCAGACTCTGTCTGCACTGTATACATGGTGCCTTTAAAAAGCTCATTCATTCTGCCTGGTCATCTGATTATAAGTGTTTACGCTTTTTTTTTTAATAAGAGCTGTGACTGTCGCTCCTGCGAGGTCTTTTGTGACTAGGGAAAGCTTTTGATTGGTAATATAAGGGGGATTGAGAAATGCTGTGCTTGGCTCTCAGTAGCTCTTTCCTTTTTTTTTACATGAACATATTGTTTAGAAATATAATGTGATTATATTAAATACCCCATTTTGGAGATTTCCCACTGTTCAACATTACATTGTGGCAAAAACCACCTTTAAATCATCTTGTGCTGTGTGTTTCTTCTATCTATTCCATTTTCTATTCTATTTTCATTACCAAATCTGATAACAAAACATCGCATGGTATTTGCTTCCTGCTTTTTTTTGGTTGTGATAAACACCAAAAATTTCTGTTAAAAATAATGTATATAAATGATATAAAAACCTCGTGTATAATTAAAAGTAACCATTTTGTAAGTTACCAAGTTTTTTTCCATTCATCTTTTGCATGCGCATGTATAAATTAGCTCTACAGATTCAAACCGTTATCGGCTTCGTGAACGTGCCATTAAACATTTTTTTATGGTTAAGCGAGAACCTGTCACAGTTTGAGTATTTATATGTTCAAATCTGCTGTTCTTCAGCCAGAAATAGGAGAAAATTGTCAAAGTTTGTCAGTTTTTTTTCAAAACTTCCGCCCATCTGAGGCTTGCTCTGCCCACCAATAATGAATAAATCATATTACTTTTTGACTAGGTAGAAAAACCTTTCTTTCGTGTATACTGCCAAGTCTGGCAGGGTAGCCCTTGGATGTGGTGGGGGCTCAACACTTGCTTATAATATGATTTTTAGGGGTACGTAATTATGTCTTTTAAAGACAGCATCTTACAGAATAAGGGACTAGGTAAGCCACATAGCTTGTGCTGTCCTCAGCAAGTGGGGGACATAACCTATGTGATGCAGCGTTACCTTTAGAGAAGGGGAACATCTCTCTTATGGATGAGCACCAGTTAGGCCTCGTTCCACGGCTTATTTCGCAGCGTGTTTTGCCGTCGGATTGACGTATTGATGTCAATCCGTCTGGCATAATCCGTCCGAAATAAGTCCACAGCCTTCATTTTCTATTGGATTTCAATAGAAAAATACGGCATCTGTCGTTCACCACGACGATGTAGTTCCGTTCCGTGATTGACCTCGCCGCGGATTGAGACGGCCATGCCGGACGTGAAAAATAAAGAATTAATTAAAAAAACATTTCAATCATGTCAATTATTTTTCCGGGCACGTGATTCACACCTACAATGATTGGAGATGGTGGATGACTCCGTCTGGGATAATCAGTTACAAATACGTGCCACAATTAGTGGATCTTTCATTTGCAAAGTGTATTTTCAAATGATTCAGAAAGTTATTTACTGATCGGGCAATCGGATGTACAATACGTTATCTAAAATATAAGCATTGTCTTTGTGACACGAGGCACTTAAGGTTTTGTCTTTTTTTCTTTTTGTTGTAGGTTCTTGTGCAAGCCTCAGAATGGGCGTTGTAAGTTTGAAAAAACTGACTCTTTCTGGCTGAAAACTGCAGATTTGAACATTAAATACTCAACTGTGACAGGTTCTCCTTAACCATAAAAATGTTAATGGCACGTTCATCCGATTCGGTGGATCTGTAGAGCCAAGTTTATACTGCATGCAAAAGATGATGGAAAAAAACGTGTTTACAAATGTATTTTACACAGGTTTTTTTCTTGATACATTTTTTACACACCAAAAAATGCACTGTTTCTTTTAGGAATTTTCCTAGGTATAAGTCCACAAAAATCCATGCACGTTAGTTCTGGTATCCCATTTTGTTTAAGTCGTAACATCTCTAAAGCTAATAGGCAGATCCTTGTTCTAGACTAACCAGCTATGAGGTCAGATCTATGCGTCCACACCATTAGATATCCTATTACACTATGATAAATGTAGCATAACCTCACTAAAATCCCATGATGATGTTCTCTTTTTAGTAAAAGGTTATGGTGGCCCCATCTTGTAAAGGTCTTTTGCGTTACTCCTATTATCATATGGTTTGACTTCGGTTCATTCAAATAATGGTTAGTGTTCTCATACAAGGTTAACTTTTCTGCTTCGAATTTGTGGATCACCCAACCTTTGAGGGCATGAAATTTGTAAAATCCCACCCACATGGCTGTTACTGTAATCTGCAGCAAGTCTGGCCCATGTGCATTCCTCCTTTTTGGTATGTTCTAACTAGGGACCCATCTCTGCTGATTTTAGGTGGGAATCTGTTGCAAATTTGGATTTTTCTACAAGGATCTTATAAAGTGAGAAGGCTAAAATATGTCAGATGGTTTATCTTGCCAGATTTTTCAGTTCAGACAGGCCTTTGTGGTCCACTGATGTCATATGCAGACTCAAATCTGTGACAATATTCTGCCTGCAAAAATTCTGCCTTATAAACACATGACATTTTTAGGCTATGTCTACACAGCACAGGTTTTTCATCTGATTATACGGCAGGTATCTAGTAATTTTAAAATCCGCCTACGTGAAACTATTCCTTTGATCTGAACCCTAGTTTAGTGCTATGTAGGGAATTCATAGAAAAATCTGTGCTGTAGTCTAAACAGTATATATGGGTTTTCTATTTGAAAATCTATCAGCTGTTTTAGCAGAAGATACAACTTGTATTGTTCTATTTTCTGCCAGATTCTCGTCGGATTCCTGTGCAGCCGGGAATCCGAAATCTAACTTTTTTTGCGCAAAAACACCCGGCCGTGCACTGAGTGAAGTTAAAATACTGTCGAATGGACTTTTGCCTGATATCCTTAATACCGTGTTGTCGCACATCACTATTGGGAACAAACAGTACTTTACATGAAGAACCTCAAGGATTTTTAACCCCGTTTTTGTTTTTTGACACGGATTTTGGCATGCTTTTAGGATTCAGTTTTTCAATCATTTTTGCATCAGAGAGCACTACTAAGTTTTTTTTTCTACGACGCATCCGCATCAAAAACTTTGTGCATCAAAGTCTCTTTTCTGGTCATTTGTTCATGCCATTTGCCTCGTAATTGACCTCCAATAGTTACATTTTCGCTCGATGGAATTTAATCATTTTAACATGTGTATGTTTTAATTTTTTTTTAAATTGCGGACTACAACTCGGGTTTTCTTTTTAGGTCTATGGGGATGGTTTTACACTCGTTTTTAAAAATCTGAATCCGCGTTTTGAAAATCTAAAAACAGACTGGAAATCCTTGCCGTGTAGACGGCCCTTTTAGTGTGTGCAATCACTTGACAAAATACCAGGTTTTGGTGCCATCTCGTTTTGGTATTTTGTCGGTTGTTTTGCAAGTAAAGGGGGACGGCTTCTGGATTCAGCCAGTTTTGTTTTGCCCCTTCATGATTTGATTACGTTTCAAGTTACGGCTTTCTGGCGAAAACTGGGTCAGAAACACATTGATCACTCGTATAATTTTTAGGACAGTTGGTATTATAGAATGAGATAACCGTTCTGGCATGAGAAAATCCGTGCTGTTGTTGGTCTACTGGCCAAGGGGTTCATTTTCTTTTTAAGTCTATGTATAAGAGTTGACTGTCGGATTACAAACTACGAAAACAAGTCTGTAAATTCAGTACTAAAAACTAAGATCTGTGGATTGGCCTCCTGTAAGGTGTGCTTTTCACACAGTGCTTGTTTTTGTGTGCCATTTTTTCAATGCGTTTTTTTGTTGCAGGAAGGCACAGCAATTTTACTGTGTATTTTACAGCAATTTTTAATACTACGATTTGCCACCATTTTTGTGCAGTGCAATGTACAACAATACCATTGCTGTGACTTCCCTGATAATCAAAAAAAATAAGCATTGAAAAAACGCATCTCAAACGCACGTGTGAAAGCACCCTAAGTGCTTTGGTTCACATATTGCAGATTTCATTGTGGACTTTAGCAAATAAATTCTATTATAAAGGGGTTGTATCGTTCCTATTACCTTCGGGACTTTTCTTAGCTCACACATTCTCTTAGCTTCCCAGATCTGTGTTTTGCTTTCGTAGGGGCGTATCGTTCTTCACTCCTCCCAGCTGGATGACATCATCCCCCTCTTCACCCCACTGCTGGCATGTAGATTCCCCCCCTCCCCAACCTCGAGTCCCTCATATCACTGTGTCTCTCACTATCAGGTCTTTATTTTATAAGAGTCTGTTATACATACCAAGGCTGATATTCATGTCTTTTTTAATCTGAGCACTGTTCTCCTCTCACATAGGCTTGGAGATGTATTACAGCTTTCCATTAAGAAACGGCACAGATCTAGGTTTGTATGCAGCGAGAGTTAGGCACTAGGGACAAAAATTGTCATGTTTTCTTCATTTGTACACTCTGCTGATGTCATGCTTTTCTCTGTCTAGGTGTGGAGACAGAAAAGCTCTACGGGTCCCTAACTCCTGACGTCTGACACTCAGCTCCTCGCTGAATCGACCCAGGGGTCCTGTAACACGTAATGTAAATGAGCTCTCACGATTGTGAAATGCTTTTTAAGGAGGGAGGGATTAGACACCCTCTGGATTGATCAGTGTAAATTACAAAACACATAGATAATTGGGACTCTTGTCGGAACCAAAGGCCAGCTTTGATTACATGACATTCCAATTGCGCAAAGTTGCTTGTTTTCACTGTCCTTTTCTCATATTGATGGACCATTAATGAAACGATAACACACCTTTTAATGCATAGTTTTGAAGATTTCTGCTTTGAATCCTGTTGCCAGATCCCTTTGATTCTGAAAAATTATGTTGTATTTATCCAGGGCCTCTAAAAGCATAAATCTCTTTTATCCAGCTTTTCTAGCGTTCTGAAAGGCAAGCCAGCACATACATGTCATTATAAATGAGCAAGAGACATCTCTGAGTAATTTGTGTTAATCTGACGAGTCTTAGGAGCACTTTTGAGAATAGCCGTATGGGATGTTGAAATACCAATCCAAATAGGGATGGTTTGGTCAACCCATATCTTTCAAGCAAGCCTTCACTTACAATTTGAAGCTGATTGAACTTTATATCACTAGGTGATTCCATTTCTATATTTACGTTAAACTGTGCATGTATAAGTTAATCAGATTATGTTCATTGTTGCAGGTCTCAACTTTCTATTTTCCTTAAATTTTCAAGAAAACAGCCAACAAGTGGTTAATCAACTGACCACAGGGAAGTGCAGTATGCTTGTTGACAATAGGTTCTGTTGTGAACTCTTGCTGTTCTGTGAACTGATACACCTTAGGACCATTTGATCTATGAGCTTTATAAGGAATAATTTGATGACGTATAGATAGTTACAAGGGTGTGTTTCCCACCATATTTCTTGTATTGCTTTGATTTGTCCTCGAATTCTGATATAGCGCAGGTCACCTCATGTGCCATGTTTGCTGTACTAGAACTCCCATAAAACAGAATGGTGTTTTTTCTAGGTCTGTGCGTTTTTACTGTAACTTTCGGGAGCCTGTTCCTTAGATGCAGGTCCCATCTTTAGGATCCTGGATCAGACAGGATCCTAGCAAAATGTCAACAGTCGGGATCAATCCTTCAAAGTGATCTCTATTGTTCACACATCTTATTTAACGGAGTAGTTGCGGGTACGACTGCCCAATTGACATTATTCGGTACGCGTGATTATACGTCGATCGTGATAATTGTCTGTCGTAACTTTCTCGCGTTCTGTGCCGTATTCTTTTGTTTTACTAAGCTTGAGCGGTGTTTAGTGCGTTTGTGTATTTGTTTTCTTTTTCGAGAGGAGACGGCAATCCATTAGTTCTATATAAGAATAACTGTGGATACTGTAAATGGACTGGGCGGGATTTCAACCATATTCGCGCTTAGTAACGGCGCTGTAAATTACGGGCTGATATCAGTCTACCAAAATAAGCCTGTTGTGAAACATAGGCTCAACGAATACAGAGTGTGTCTTGGAATCTCTAGTTACAATCAGTATGCAAACAAGACTAACTGACGTTTTAGTGGTCCTTCTTTTTTTTTAAAAATGTTTAAAAATAAAATGTGAGGTTTGATCATGTCATATTTAAGATTAGATAAAACCCCTTGCCTGTATAACAGAAATTTTTCTTGGACTTCAAAGAAGTCATCAACAATAGCCTAAACCACTTCTAGTGAGTACAAGCTCATACCATGTATTAAGAACAAGTCAGAGTAGTTAATTGACTTCTACCAATACATTCATCCATTCATTTTAGTGTTGTGGTTTGTCTTTGAAGAGTGCGATTTGCCATCTGTTGGCAAGCATATTGAAGAAACACGTTGTTATTGACGTCCTCTATGACTCCTACACTAGTGGTGAGCGTATTTTTTTCTTTTACGAAAAGGGGCTGTGTTGTCTTGTGATCATATAAGTGCGTTCTCGTGGTTCTCTTCCTATGTTAACATGTGCGCACCACAAAATTGTGACCATTTTTTCTGGTTCGGGCATAACAATGTAAGCCTATTTTAGCTGATATGAAAAAGGTCAGACAAGTCTAATTGTTCGGCCTGTCATAGGTTAAATGCTGTCATTTCGATCAGCTATAGTAAATATTTAGGACAATACGCCTTGTTTTTCCAACAACTCATGTAAGACTTCAGTAGCTATAGGCCTCTGCTCTTGTGGACAAATGATTTTTCGAGGGCGGTCGGCCGACTGTATTGGAAAATACCTGATAAGTACACCCACTGCTTTAATCTGGAAAAAGAAACTTCCATGCCCTACAGGACATAGTGTGTCCAAATTCAGGCCTCAATATATGGTGTGAGTGTCGAATAGTAACATGTCTAAATCCGTCTCTGCATTACTTCTTTACTTGGGACATTTTGATTTTACAGCTAGTTAACTTCATTATAGTACTCTAAGTGACCTATTAGTCTGTAAGTTTTCTCATTTATGTGGTTTGTAGAATTTAATCCTAAGTTCATGGTTTTTTATTCCACTTTTTTGCCTTTCTCTTTTTGAGACTAAAAAAAAATTTAAGGTTTCTTCTGTGCCGTGCTCTATGTCTTCCATCTGCGGGTTTGCTTCGATTAGACACTGATTTTCTTAAGAATTGTTCTTTATCGTTCGATATACCTTTATTATTTACAACTTTTGTTCTCGATACTCTTTGTTATGTGAGGAATATTTGCCGATAGTGTCTCCAGCACGTCACGGACACCTTTGGATCATGGTCGTGGAAGCTGTAGAAGTCCTGCAGTCTTCGACTTCGGCGTGGAGAAGGAGGTTCAGCACAGATTGTGTCGTCATAGCACGTTAGCGCACATTAGTGTTCGGTATTCTGCTATTGGTCTCTTTACTTCTTAGATAATCCAAGCCGTCTACAGACACACGGGGCAGCGATCGCTCAGTTCTGGCAGATTGTCTCATGCTAACGCTATAGCCCGAGGTCGAGGAGGAATAGGGCAGTTGTGTAGACTGAGGACAAGAATGAGGGCGAGGCGAAGGTGATGGACAGTGTGGTAGCATGCGGGATGGAGACATAGGAAGGGAGTGGTATGGAAGTGTGTAAGAATGAGAAGGGAGGGTAGAATGAGGTTAGGGACATAGAAGAGGAGGGCTTGTTGTGGGGGAGCGGGGCGGTTGGGGGGTAGCCGAATGGGGGATAGAGGACTCATGGGGATGGTCGGAAACTGGAGCGAGTGTGAGAGAGAATA
Organism: Phyllomedusa bahiana; assembly: GCA_025379985.1. Taxonomy (NCBI): domain Eukaryota; kingdom Metazoa; phylum Chordata; class Amphibia; order Anura; family Hylidae; genus Phyllomedusa; species Phyllomedusa bahiana. Next base: position 18,813 of record JAODAL010011240.1, on the reverse strand, counting down.
GGTGGAGGAGGGATGCAAACCCGGCGATGATGATGAGGAAGATGAATGTAGGATTATAGGCAGAGCGAGGGGGTGCGGTAAGGACATAAGGAGTACGTAGGAAGAGGGTTTGGAGTTGGGGGGTCGAGAGATCGGCGTGGACGAGTGGTTCCGGTGGTGTGGGTGAGAGGTTGAGCTAGAGGGGTGGGGGGGTGAAGAGACGCTGGGGCGAGGGGAGGATGTGGTAGTGATGGCGGGATGATTGGCGCGTGGTGTGGGCGAACATAGATGGATTGAGTGTGCAATAATAGGGGAGGTGGGTGAGGGGAGGGGCTTGGATGACGAAATGTGGTGCGGAAGCGAGCGATAGGCTTTAGGTGCTGTGGGGGAGGTCTCCCCTTTATTCTAAGTTTTTATTTTTTTATTATTCTTTGTTATTATATTATTATTTATACTCTTCTTTATCTATTATCATTTTTTAGCTTTTCCACTTTATACGGCTACAGTACTTCCTATAGAATCCCAAGCCGTCAAGCCACGGTTCTCTTGTACATTCCTATAGACTTCAGCGTCACACGCCTTCGGCTCTGTTATATTACTATAGACTCCTGCGTCACGCAACGGACTCAGCTATTATTTAATATAGACTTCCAGCCGTCTCGACAGGCTCAGTACATCCCTATAGACTCCAGCTGTCTTTGCATGTGGCTCAAGTATCATCCTATTAGACTCCAGCTGTCTATGCCAAGGTCCTCAGGACATCCCTATAGACTAACAGCCTGTCTTGCCCACGGCTCAGTACATCCCTATAGACTCCAGTTACATGTTCATGCCACGGTTTTGCCTTAGCATACAGCCCTATAGAATCAGCTGTCAGCCACACGGCTCTAGTAATCACATAGACTAAGCTTGTAATTTGCCCAAGGGTCCCATCAGGTACAATCATCTATAGACTAGCTGTCATGCCACGGGCTCAGTATCATTCCTATAGACACCATGCTGTCATGCCTAGGATTCCGTAGTATATTCCTATAGGACTCCAGCTGTCATGTCCACTGGCTCAGTATATTCCTATAGGACTACCTAGCTGTCATTGCCACGTCTCTTAGTATATTCCTATAGATCCAGCTCGTCACGACTCAGGCTCTTCAGTATATTCCTATAGACTCCAGCCGTCATGCCACGGCTCAGTACATTCCTATAGACTCCAGCCGTCACGCCACGGTCTTCTCAGTTATTATTCCTATTAGACTCCAGCCTTCTTTGCCTTACGGTATCCAGTATTTCCTCATAGACTCCAGCTGTTCATGCCAAGGCACTGTTATATTCACTATATCTAGACTCCAGCTGTCACGCCACGCTCAGTATTTTTACCTATAGAATTCAAGCTGTGATCGCCACGGCTCAGTATATTCCTATAGACTCACAGTGTCTATGTCCTATCGGCTCAGTATTATTTCCTAAGTAGACCTCACAGCTGTCTATGCCACGGACTCAGTATATTCCTATGAATCCAGCTTGTGTCACTGCCTCGGACTCAGTACATTTCCTTACGAGGATTCTCCATAGCTGTCATACTGACAATTTATACATGCTGAGGGCTGTCTGGGGATACTTGGCATTCCACTACGCTCTTATCTGCTGTGCTTGCGCATGGAACTAAAAAGTTGGCAGCATAACCCCTATAAGTCTCCATTTGTAATCTTAGGGGTACAGATGTATAATGTAAGATTTCACCGGTTTGTATGTCGTTTTGGGATGCCTTTTCGTTAGCTCATGCTCTTCTGTGTATTGGCTTTCCAGAGTGACCTTTTCTTTGTTTAGCCTTCTTTTTCCATAGGATAGAATGGGTTTATATTGCTTCTCCAGTGACTGAAAGAGGTATTAATGATGTAAATAGTGGATGTATGTTATGTAGAATATATGTATACTTTGTTTTTTTACACGGTCTTGTGTTTAGCCTTACGCAATGAATGAACTCTTTACCCCTTCCTCTTCTTCATAAATATTACAGTTTTTTGCATTGTGATACTGGATACCACCTTTAGACACGTATGGCTAATGCACCTGGATCTTTTGTGACATCAACTCCATCTCTGCATCTATCATTTGATTTGATATCGAACACTATACTTCAGTGTGGTAACTTCTCTTACCTCTCCCGTACTTTTAGATTTCCTTTTTCAAAACGTAACCTGCTGTTCTTCTTTCCCCATAGGATATAGTGGGCTTTCATCGCTCCCTCTCTGATTGACTAACCAATCATATGACGAGTTTATTTCTCATAGAAAATAATGCAGCTCTTCGCTCCTCAGCTCTTTTCTCCCAGAGATAGGATGGAGTTTTGTTGCTCCTCCTGTGATTGGAGGAGTTGGTGTAGCACATATGATACAGCAGATATATCTTTTCTAATGCACTGTTCCCTGGTTTGGTTTGGTTTTACTTCGGCCACCTGATGTAGCACTTGTGCGAGGCGAGAAACGCGTCGAGCATTGTTTACAGTGAATAAGGTTTTTGACACGGATTTTGGCATGGTTTTAGAATTCAGTTTTTCAATCATTTTTTGCATCAGAGAGCACTACTAAGTTTTTTTTTTTTAAGCCAGTTCGACATGATCCGACACAAAAAAACATTTTTTCATGCACATTCCGACTTGATATCAATAGTACATTTTCCGCTGATGGAAGAATAAACATGTTTAATTTTAATTTTTTTTTAAATTGCGGACTACAACTCGGGTTTTCTTTTTAGGTCTTTTTTATGGGGAATGGATTTTACACTAGTTTTTAAAATTATGAAATCTTGCTCGTCTTTGAAAATCTAAATGTCAGACTGGAAAATCCTTAACGTGTAGACGGGGCCCATTTAGGGTGCATAATCCATGATCAAAAATACCGGTTGGATTATCCGTTTGGTATTTTGTCGGTTGTTTTGCAAGTAAAAGGGGGACGGCTTCTGGATTCAGCCGTGCCCCTTCAGATTGATACGTTCAAGTTCTGCTCGAAAACTGGGCAGAACAATGAACACGTTCTAAGGTCTTTTAGGTTGAACGTTTTGAATCTAGAAACACCTCACCATCCATTTATAGGAACAACCTGTTTTCTGGCAGAAAAATCGTGCTTTTCTGTTTGTGTGATTTCGGCACGGGATTTTCTGTTAAGTCTTAAATGTAATTAAGGTTTGGATGTCGGATTACAGATGGATTTCAAATCAGAAAACCGTCTGTAAATCAGACTAAAAACCAAGACGTGGGGATTGGCACTTAAAGGTGCATTCAAACAGTGCGTTTTTGAGGCGCAGTGTGAGCTCTGCGGAGGCTGACCAGCTCTTCTTTTTGGTGCGCAGGATATTTTACCTATGGAATGGCGCTTGGCCGAAGGTGCAGTGTATTACTAGGGTAGCTGCGGATACGTTTAGGTGCATGTGTATTTACTATTTGAGCGGCGGGTATCTGATTGTGCAAGTGTATTCTTATGGTAGCGCTTCTGGCTAGGTTGTTATTCTAGTGTTATTTCTGATGGGTGGCTGATCGCGGCTCTGAGGTGAAGTGTTATTTCTCTATGGAGCGCGGAGAGATGTAGTGTATTTCTAAGTTGAGCTTAATCGGGCGAGGCGCAGTGTTTCTATGGAGCCCCTTGGCTAGAAGGCGCGGTGTATTCCTATGGTTTTAGCGCGGTTCTCTGAGGCGCTATGTGTGTTTCTATGTCCTGTGCGCTGGCTGTTAGGCGCCGTTGTCAATCCTATGGTGAACTTGCTTGAGGTGATAGTGTATTCCTATGGAGCACTGCTTGAGTGGTGCAGTTTCGCATCTCTTCACTATGGATACGCTTGAGGCTCTGAGGTGCAGTTATATTCCTATGGTTGCTGCGCGCTATGAGGTGCAGTGTATGTTATGGAGATGGGGTCAGTCTGAGGTGCAGTGTTATTTCCTTATGGACTTAGCTGGGGGTTGAGCGTGCTTGTGTTATTCCTTGGAGCTGGTGGCTGTGGTGCAGTGCTTTATTCCTATGTGAGCGGGGCTCTCGCGGTGCAGTGTAATCCTTATGGAGCGGCTGGCTGAGGGCAGTGTATTCCTTACTGGAGCCACTGCTTGAGGCTGCAGTGTTATTTATTCCTATGGAGCATTGCTTGTAGGTCTTGCAAGTGTTTATTCCTATGGTATTATTGCCCTTGCCGTCGTGCGCAGTGTTTTTCCTATGGAGGCTGCCTTGTTTACTTGGTTTTTTTTTTGGCGAGGCGCTCAGTTGTTATTCCTATGGAGCGCGGCCGAGGTGCAGTGTATTCCTATGGAGCGCGGCCGAGGTGTAGTGTATTTCTATGGAGCTCCTGCCGAGGTGGCCTGTGTTATTAATATGGACCCTGCCCGGACTGAGGGTTACGCAGTGTATTCTATGGTAGCCCGGCCGATGGTGCAGTGTAATCCTTATGGGCACTGGTGAGGTGCGCACATGGTATTCCTATGGAGCACGGCTGAGGAGCTTGTGAATATTCTAGGTTTGAGTAGCGGCTGGGTCAGTGTATTACTATGAGCTGCGGCTGCAGTGTGCTGTGTATAAAATCCTATGGAGCTGCGGCTTTGTGTGCAGTGTTTCCTTGGATAGCGCGGGATCTGGGTTTGCAGTGTTTTCCTATGTTTGAGCGTCGGATGTGGTGTGCAGTGTGATTCCTTGTGGCGCCAGGATGATGTGTTGCAGTGTATTCCCTATGTGCATTTACTTTTGGAGAGCGGCTCTGAGGTGCTATGTGTATTCCTATGTGAGCGCGGCATTTTCGAGGTTGCAGTGTTAATTCTTATGGAGCGCGGCTGAGGTGCAGTGTATTCCTATGGAGCGCGGCTGAGGTGCAGTGTATTCCTATGGAGCGCGGCTGAGGTGCAGTGTATTCCTATGGAGCACAGGTGCCAGTACAGACTTCCTGCCTCTTTACCTAGGCGCTGCCATGTTGTCCAGCTCCTACACGCATCTACCAATGATGCGAGTGGCTAGTTGCATTGCGGACACCTACACCCACTCACAAAAAAAAAAAAACAGGTTGTGTGCGTAGTCTCAGGAGCTGGGGAAACTCACACCTGGTACTTTCGCCCCGTCTTGCCGGCCGCTGCTGAAGCCCCATCACTGAGTAGGACCTGCCCTAAACCCCCCTGAGCTTCCCTCAGGGCCACTTCTTTACCTTCCGCCATGATGGGATTCAGCCGGTCTTGGTTATCGGCAGAGTATAAGAGCGGTTTCAGATGGGAATGTAGCTCGGTGGCTAGGCGGCTGGGGTTTTGAGGTAGATTCCCGAGGGGGTTGTGAGTGATTGGAGGAAATACCCACTATTAGACTAATTAACTTGCTCTTCTGAGGTTTCGCAGCTTCTAGTGACCAAGGTTTTGTTGCCGTTACAATCTCAGTGGCCGTTTTGATGGTGCAGAACTCTACAGAAGATTTTTGTTTGCGTTGGTTGAGCGTGTAGGGTAATGGCTTCTGTAAGTGACTCAATATGGGTAAGGTGCTGGCAGGGAGCGGGATCACCGCGTTCATATAACTTAATACAATGAAAAGTAAGATAGAGATGAGCGTTTAATTATATCTCCACTGATGACCTATTGGAGTTGGGAATGTGTCACAGTGCGTTTTACTTTTGTATCAGCACAGGATTCGTATCAGACGATAGTGAGCCACATCTGAACTTATAAGTGTCACATGAGCGTTACTCAGCAGGTTTTTTGTTATCAGATTCTAATTTGAGACTGGATATCATTATGATATATCCATTATGTTGATTTAAATGATTGTTTTCCTTTTTAGAATTTCAATGTAATATAAATGTGTTTAATGGTTTGTATAGGTGGTTTTGAGACATACATAGGAGTGTGCTGCCATCACTGTGTACAGTTATTTTTTGTTAAGAGTTTCGCATAGTTGTCAAGTTATAGCTCAGACTGCTTTGAATTGAAAATGTTTACCTAGCAGACAGGTAATTGTACCATGGTCTAATAGTGCACGCTAAAGTTATGGTTTATTATGGCATGAGGGCACATCTTTTACACTTAGCTGCTTAACACGTTAGTGTTGGACCTTGACACCTCTGCTATCTTGGAAATGTTTAGCCAAGTCATCTTACATTTATTAATCCCTAGTAGAAGATTCGCCTTCAGAGTATTACTTAAAAAGTATTTTTAGTTTGATTTATGTCTTTTTTTACTATTTATACTGTCATAGATTTATTATCTATAAGTTTAATCTTTTTATTTTAAACAATTTAAACTTTGGCTTTCTCTCTTTTTAAGGTTTTTTTGAGATATTTTATAGGGTTATATAATGATTTAGTTCACAGGGTCATCTATTGTCCCGCAATTACGCCGGGACTTCGGGAGCTCGTGCCAATCCCACGTCTCACGCATAAGGGGGGTTGGGTGTGGTCTTTGTGAGGGTGTAGCAGGACCACCGGGCCCCCATAGACATTAATTGCTAGCGTGCGCGATATTCGCTGCTAGCTAATGTAACATGTCACCTTCTATCTCCTATGCTCGTTACATACAATAGCGTAAAAGCAGGTGATGAGGATGGCTATTATATCATAGTTTCTGTATGATGAGCTGTGGTTTTATCGTAAATGGACTGGGGTCGCCATTATCGTCTCGTATTTGAGCGCAGTACGCGTATACGGATATACGTGGCCGTATTGTTTTTTTCTTTATTCTTTTTTTGTATGCTATTTTTTAATTTTTTTTTTTTTGGTTTTATGTGCCCCGCAATTTAACCTTATTTTTTCGTGTGGACATTCCCTATAGTTGTTGTGTAATCATACACTATGGGAATTATACGGATTTCAATGTCACCTGTTCCAAGACTTGGTACATCATGGAGCACTCTCCATATAATAATTATAATTCTTTATTTAATAGCGCCAAAACATATTCGTCGCAGCAGTTTACAATTTAGAGGGTTTGTTTCTTCACAGCACATTTACACATTTAAATATGTTAACTTAGTCAAATCAGAGACACCAAGGTGTGAGGACCTGATCTTTTGTGAGGAGCCTTTACAATTTCATGGGGTTTATGTGTGTTGATTGACAAATGGGGTTTAAGAAGTGCCAAGTTTTCAAATGCGACGAGCTATGTTATCTATGAATAGGGTGGTGTGTTGTACATGAAAAATGGTTTATGAACTGCCAATCCAGACTTGTACATCTATTATAAGATAAGTGCTTTCTGTGATGTGTCCTAGTGTGGGGTTTGTATGTGGACAGATAGGTTTCTGTGATTAGCAGGTATGGGTTTTGTTGGCATATTAGGGAATCACATTCCATAGTATTGTGGTTTTATTTTAGCCCTTTTTTTCGGTTGCTAAAGATCTTTGAAGCTGCCTCACTGTGGACTATAACACCATGACATTTCTTTTCAACTGGTCATTGCACTTTTATGATACTTGGCGCGTGTTACCCTGCATGGCATCTTACATTTATTAACACCTAGTAGAAGATTTACCACCAGAATTTTTAAAAGGGATTTATTGTGCATTTTTTATTACATACAGTATCTCCCAAAAGTGAGTACACCCATCAAATTTTTGTAAATATTGTATTATATCTTTTCTTGGGACAACACATGGAATATTGTGTACAGTTTTGGGCAACAGTGCACAGGAAAGATATTGCAGAACAGGTACAAAGGCGGGCAACAAAAATAATAAAAGGGCTGGGTGGACTGCAATATCCTATGAAAAGATTAGACAAGGTTTTTATGGTTTTGATTTTGTTTGAGATGAGACGGTGGTTTCCTTCTGGTGTTGGGACATATTAATATGTTTTTTTAATATATTAAAAGGGGTTTTGCCAGGATGTGCCTTATTCTGCTAAGCATGAAAGTGCAATATTGTTTATACAAGTGCCACGCTTGATGTTCTGAGAGACGAGAGAGACACAGCCAGAGCATCATGAGCTATGGCATAAGGATTCGTGTCCTTTTTTTTCTTTTTTTTTTTTTTATTGGGGGAAATGTTCTCATCTCAAAATTAATCAAAACTTACAACTCAGTGGTGTATTCTGTTATACAAAAGACAAACTTATTTCTTTACAGCAGCTTTTGAAAGCTTCTCATGTTTTTCCAGTCATCAGATTAAAATGCAGGGGATTTCTACTCAGATAATCAACACTACTGATAAACTACTGGATTCTGTATACATAAAGATCAAACACATTTTCTACCTGGTTTGCCCTTGAAAGCTTCTTCTGCTTACGTTCCTTTCATCAAATTAAGAATGTGTTGCTCTATTTTTTCTGCGCTTTTTAAGCATCTGGCCTGCAGCTATTTGTCAGTCGTTATCTTTTAGAATGACTTTTATGTGAACTTATTGGGCAGGTAAGTGCCAGCCTGTAGTATTCTCTAGACTGCAATTTGTATCACATTATATTAGAAATAGTGCATTAAATACCCATTTTGGATGATCCCACGTCAACAATATCATGTGGGATAAAAACCCCGCCTTTTCCTTTAAGGATCAATTTAGATGATCTCTCTCTAAGTCTATTTTATACCAGAACAATGTGGGTATCCTATACGGGCTTGATTGGGAAGTAGAAAGTTTTTCTACATTAAACATAGAAAGACGATTCTTTACTTGTTTTATAGTAGCAGTGAGAATGTGCAACTCTCTGCCAGAGGAACTTGTCATGGTGATAATTCTTTAATCAGTAGTCAGTATAGGGTCTGGACTGCAATCCTTATGTTTGAGCGTTAATAATTATAATCCAAGTTTATTTGTGATCAAGGATTTTCAGGATAAGGGTCGGATCCAGGGTATTTTCTTTGTGATTGCCAGAATTGTGTTAGTCTAGGTGATGGTTAAGGATATTTTTTCCCTTAATAATTTTGAGAGGACATTTTATGGCTTTGCTACCTGCATGGGGGGGTTTTTTCCTTCCTCATTGGTATCAAAATCTCTTTAGCAGATTTGGTCGTGAAATCTGGCTTTTTATGTTCACGATTCTTGTCTTTTTTCGGCCTTTATCCCTATAAACTATGTAACTATATGTAACACTGAAGATATGTGAACATTTTGGTATACAATATGTACAGTTGTTCATGTTGTAATAGCTTGATTTATATATCAGTGTAGATTTGTTGTTTGTGTCCCCTTAAAAAGAAATCATACCACACTGCACTATCAAATGTCTAGAAACCTACTTAGGCTATCAATAATGTTGAGTACACACTTAATGTGAAATATGGAACAGATTGTGCCTTAGAACATTTAATTTTATTTTGTTTTGTGATTATGTATTTTTTTTTGAGAAACATTCATGTGCTGATATGGAAAGCTTAGTTTCTACGAACCTTGTAGACCACTAGTTTTCAGTTACTTGTATTTATTGTGTGTATCTCTTACTTTTGTGTTGTGTTTGAGCCGTGATTTTTTTAGTTTTTTATATGGTGGTCCTTAGATGTGTTGCAACCTTACATACTAGATTTTTTGTTCCCATGTTGACCATAAAATGATTGTACACAACTCCTTTCCAAAATGGGCTAGATGAAAAATGTTAAATAGATATACCAGTTTGATCATGTCATATTACTAAAAAATTATACTTTGTGTAGGTCTGTTTCTTGCCTACTTTCAGAACAATCTCAGCAAACCATCGTATTTAGATGAGGACTTCACCAAGACACTCTTGACTAGTAATACTGCTCCACTTGATTTGTAAGCACATTATTATTTTATATTTAAGGACCAGGTCGTGTTTTTTTATTTTCGGCGGACTCGTTCAGTTTATTTCCCTCCTCTTTCAGCTCTTCTGGAAAATGTCCTATAACTTCTTTATTTTTCCACTCTATATAGAACAGTTGAGGGTTTTTTATTTTGTACAGGACATAGTATTGTAGACTTTCTATTGGTGTTATTCGACTTTTACTTTATAGAATTACTGTGGTTTGAAACCTGCCAACAATTCAAAAAAATCAATTCTCTATGTGGTTTGGGCAAATTTGTGAAAAAAAAAAATGGTATTTTCGCCATTTATTTGTTTTTGCTGACTTTTTGTGTTGTTTCCCCCCCCCCCTGTCTTTTTATCTGGCTTGTTCATATCTTCGGTTATAATTTATTAATGGTTGTATCTTTATTTTAAGAGTTGTTACGCATCCTTAGGCAATACCTAAATACATGAGGTTTCCGTTTATGTTTTTATTTTGTGGTTACCGTTATAAAATAATTCCTATAACCATTTTTCTTTTTTGAAATTTTGCGCACACGGATCGCCTATTTTGTTTTTTCGCGTACAATATACTTTTTTATTTGTTTATTTAATCACCTCACGGACTGTCATCTGTTTGAGGGTGGCATTATTTGCGTGGCTGAATGTGTTACTTTTTATCGCATAAAGTTTGGCAATGCTTTACGACTTTTTTGATCATTTTTATTCCATTTTTTCTGAGACGTTGTAAATTATTGTATTTTCCACAAAAAATGCTTAATTTGTAGCGTTTGGATTTTTTTTTTCTTCACAGGTTGTTCATTTGTGTACTGGGATAAATGTTTGTTATTATTTGGATTTAGATATTCGGACTTTTGTTTAGGTACAGCGATTTTTTTCTTGGTCTCTTGGTTGTTTTTTGTTGATATGGTGGGTGATACCAATATATGTGTATATTCTCTTTTTATTATTATAATGATGTTATTTGTAAAAATTGGGGGTTTGTGAATATTAATCGGTTGTTAGGTGATTTGGATCACTTTTATTGTGTTTTTTTTTTGTACTTTTTTTTTAATCTACTTTTATTTTTTATTTTTTTTACTGTGTAAATTGATTGGCCACCCTGTTGGTACTTGAACAATTCATTATCTTTCTAAGTGCTTTTTTTTTTTTTTTTCTCTTTGCTGTTTCGTCATTGTGTTAATACAACCTAAATTGCTATTGCATTAGGCAATGCATTAATTGTTGTTATCAAATGATGTGTCGTTTTGTTTCCACTTTCCTGTCTTTTGCTGTCGTGTTTAAGTGTGGGTCTTCTTAAACCTTTTTCGGCCTTGGTTAAGTGTACGGGAGCCTTCACAAGGCTCAATCCACCATGCTCCGTGTCGTAGGTCGTGCGCAGCATTAGTCATTGTTTCTGCGCCTTGTTTTTTGCCTTTTATTTTTTTTTTTTTTTTTTTTTGGTTTAACTGTTTTCTTTTTTTTATGACTCGTATTTTTCTCCGATCGATGCGTTATTCGGTTTTTTATTGGCATCGATCGTTCCAGGTTTCGTTCAGCGCCTTTTTGCGGCCCATCTTTGGTGTGCTTTGGTTTGTCTGTATTGTGTGTGTAAAACAGCTGACAGCGGGAGGGGGTGATTAGCCACACTACCGCCTGGCGGCTGTTTTGTTACTGCCGAGGTTGTTATCGGCGATTGGCCGCTTATACACCCCGGTTTGCTGGATCTGTGTTGTTGGGTTTTGGTGGTCGCTTGGCGCCGAATCCCCCTGCAATAGCCCTTCTTAGAGGCCCTGGGATTCGTACTCCTATATCGCCTAAGGTAGTTAAATGGGTGTTAATAAGTGCCTTTTTTTTTTTTTTTTCAAACATTCACTTTATTGAGAAGATTATTAGGTACAATAATAATTTCCAATTGTTAACAATGTACCACTTTGTCTATGAAATTTTGTTTGCTCATATTTTTCCTATTTTTGTCATTACGCAAATTCCTGTTATTTCAAACTAGTCTTAATCATTTTTCTAATTTATCAATATTATGAAACCTCATTATGAAAATTGCTACCAGTCAAATGTCCTATTTTTATCCCCTTTTTTTGCTTTTTGCTATTGAGGTGTTAAAGGTATATAGTTTCTAGTCCGCTTTATATGATTACCTTGTATTGAATATTATCAATCCCCCCTTTTTTTTTTTTTTCTTTCCCTTTCCTTACCAACCCTCTTTATGTCTTTTTCCACTAGAACATTAAACTACAATTTTAGGGTTGAAAAAGTGTATTATCTTTAAATATTAGATCTTTGTGCTGATAAGGTATCCCCCCTCTTATTCGTCTTGTTACAATGTGGGATTTTTTATTTTTTTTTGGGTACTACTCAAATTGTAATCCTACTACTTATTTATGTATTTCGGATTTTTTCTTTTAGTTGAATTTCCTCCTTGACTCCATTGGTAATCCACCTTCAGCTTTATGCATATCCTCCCTCAATCTCCTTATAGTCTACCATTTGGGATGCCATTGCCTTTTTTGCTTTCGATAGTAGTATTCCGGTAGTGCTTTGCTGGATTAAGATGATAGGCTTTTCACCTACCATCAACTTCTTAACCTCTTCGTTGAAAAAGTTTTTACAATATATCTTTTCAATTACGGAAAAAACTTTTCTGATTAATACACATTTGTTATGCATTTCTAGCTCAATCTTTATCCATCATCAAGAGTTCTAGTTTATCACTGAACTCCACTTCTTCCTTTGTCGGTACACTTTCTTTTAGCCACTTTAGTTGTCGCAAGATGTCCACTTCTTTTCTCTACTAGTTAGTACCATGTGTACTCTCCTTTGATGATTTACGTAATATTGGGAATCCTCCCTCCCATGGCTCACGGATCTACATATTTATAGTGGAAATATAGCACTCATTAGTGATTTCATTGTGTCACCTTCTATATTTCCATCATCATCTTTTATTTAAACCGAACGCATCTCCCACCCAAGATTTTTTTGCTTTTTTTTTTTCTTGCGGCCAATGTTCATATGCCAGCCAGCATGTCTGCTTTTTGCATGTTTGCACTTTTGTGACACTCCTCAAGTAATCTTGTTGTTGAGCACTCCTTAAGCGGTTTTTTTTTTAAGGTCAAAGTATACTTATGTTAGTGTAAGTGGCCTTGTGTTGTGCCAGTAGTACGGAAGTATCATTTCTCTCCATATTTTCATTAAAAATAATCTGTTCGATCTCACTTTTCCCATACCTGCCCATGATGTTTTTTGTGTAGCCTCTAGGGTCGTTTCATATCTTCTCCTTTCCCAGTTTTTCTCTTCCCTATTTTGATTGCTGAAAGCATGACTCCTTATATCGTGTTGGCAAAGAACTCTATCCCCAGTTTTTTTATAAAATCGTAGACAGGGAATCCAATGTTCGCTTGTGGACACTTATCAGGGGCATCGAAATTGCCTGGCATTTCTTTGCGTGCTTAAATTTTTATGTGTTGACTTGCAAAATTAAGGCACATTAAATTGCAAAAAATTGAAGATTTGACCCTTTGAAACAAACTTTTCCTTCTTTCATCCTTCTGGTCCAATTGTCAGATATTCTATTGTTATTCTATACTATGAATTAATGTCTCCTATCTTCTTTAAGTTTTTGCTTTTCCATTCTTCAAAGAAATCTTTGTTTTCTCTGACGGATTCATGTGATGATAAAGAAGGCAAATTCCCAGTTATGGGCGCATATTTCGCAACAAATGGCCATATTGGTGTATTTTTTCTTTTTTTTTTTTCTTTCTTTTTTTGATTGTTGTGCTATTGTACATTTTTCATTATATGCTTCCATGTGGTCTATTGTAATCCACTTAGTACTTACGCTTCGCTTCACTGTGGGGAAAGAAGATCCCTGACCTTTATTGTGTGCAGCAGGGCTACCAAAAGTTTCTTCGGGCTAGCCCAATCTGTTTCTCTAATTGTAATGGAAACAGAGAAGTGATTCCGGTCTCATGGACACAATCTTTTCACATGCAGCGTCTTTTAGATGTATGCTATATTATTTAAACTCTTATATTGGGCTTGTTTAATCACCTTCAGAATTTTGGTGCAGATTAGTTTTTTTTATAGGTGATTCTAGGGTGCATTTTAGAATTCCATAGGGAAGGTTATTAATAAGCAGCATGCTAGGGGCTATTAACTGTTCCTTATCGTTTCTATAATAGCATTTTGGTAGATTAGATTCTGCAGGTGGCGTTTTAAAGTATGACGCTGTCACAAAAACTTATCATCTTAAGTTATCTGTGCTTTCACTACTCAATATAATATAATGGGGAGTTGTACTCCACCTCTTCAATTCTACCAACTATTTTGTCTATCTGTGGGCTCCTAAATTTGATTATGATGTATAATAATAGTAGGATCTCTCCCTCCCTATCCTCAATTCTCCAATTATGGTTAAGTTTAGGACAAACATCCACCTGAACTTTTTCCCGTGAGTTGACACCTGTTTCCCCTGTGGTTAAGTTTACTCATAAAAGAGCATTTCTGACTTTGGTACTTGTTGTAGTTTTTAATCCACTCAGTGTTAACTTTCTCTAGAAATTCTTAGTACCCTTCCCAAATGTCATTGTGGCGGGCCATTCATGAAGAGCATATATCATCTTCGCGAAGCTAACTAATCTTTAATTTCCCTCTCCTTCCCACCTTTTATCCTTCAAAAAGTTTTCCGAGGAGATTATAAGATACCTAATTAATGGCTCTTGGGCTATGTTGAATAATCAACATGGATGATTGATTGAGGACATCCCGTTGCCGTGTTCCCTTTTTGTAGCTCTGATGGGTCGGAAAGGAAAACCCGGAGTATTAACCTAGCTTGCGGTTGGTACTGTTTAAACGCTCCTCCTAAATAAATGACTCTGAATTCACCTTTGGACTGTCTTTCTTGCCTATCACACTAAAATGCCAGGACCATTTGACAATTGTCAAATGCTCTTTTCAAGCGTCCACTGAAAAAAGTGTATGTAGCATTTTATCATTAGCTACACTTTCTCTACCTGATGCATATTGGACAGCCATGCACTATTTGTCTGATGTTCGCGACCCCCGACCTCCCTTTAATGAAACCGTTTTGATTGGCACCAATTAATTTGGGTAATACTGCTCGCAAAGTCTTATTGCTCATTTAATTGTGAAAAGGATTTTGTATCGCCCACATTTATCAATGAGATTTTGTGGGCGATTTATGAGCTCCTTGGTCATAGTACTGGTTCCCTCCCCTCCTTATTGTAGGACTCTTATATAGGCCGGATTGGGACCAATTGGTTATCACCCTTTTTTTGTTCGAGTATTTGTTCATAAAACTGTTTCAAAACCTTCCCCCATCTCTTGGCCTAGTATTTATAAAAACTCCCACCGTGATCCTGTTCTGTGACATGTTGTGCTTTTTAGTTACTAGGGGATTTTCTTTTATAGTATTCCAACAATTCCTCTATCTCTATTGGGGCATTTAAGGCATGATCCTTAATTCTTCCTTCTGGACAATGCTGGCAATTGCAGCGTTATCCCAATGAAAACTTTCATGAGCCTTGATCCTTAAGAAAGACCGGATGCTTTTTTCCTTCCTATATAGTGTGTCATTAGATGTTTCCGTTGAATCACCGTTGTATAAATTTGTCTTAGGATCTCTGTCTGTTCTTGTTGCCTATGTGGATTACTGTTGCTTTACGCTTCCCTCTTGGCCTTGTTTGTCTAACAACTTACACTCTGATTTTTTCCAAATTTGAAGAATGGAAACTGTTTGTTGATCACTATAGATGTTTTTATCTAATTTTTCTTGCAACTCCCTTCGAAACTCTGTTTTATGAATGTTCCCATTTCTTTTTATCTTCTTTCTTCAATGACCACAGGAAAAAAAAAAAAAAGTCTGTATAATCTGTCCCTGGATTAGAGTTGAGTCCATGGTATTTTAAACTTGGTCCTTGGCCTGTTTTTTTGAACGTGAGCTGTGTATGCCAATATTCTCCCCATCAGAAATGCTCATGGCCGTTTTTTTGTTCTTTTTGTCCCAAAACAGATATGGGTTTATCTCTTATGCCTCACATTAGTCTTCCCCAATATTCGCCTTTCCATCCATCCTTCAATAAACTCAAAGCACCCCTCCTCCTTCAAAAAGAAGTCC
This sequence comes from Phyllomedusa bahiana, assembly GCA_025379985.1. Taxonomy (NCBI): domain Eukaryota; kingdom Metazoa; phylum Chordata; class Amphibia; order Anura; family Hylidae; genus Phyllomedusa; species Phyllomedusa bahiana. The sequence goes on along the minus strand of JAODAL010011240.1, from coordinate 3,005 downwards.
GGCATTTCCATAGAATAATCTAGAGACTTCTGGTGTGAATGTGTCCTTGGATTTTCTAGGGTGATTGGTTTATGCTTTTTATGGTCAGAATTACTATGTCTAGGATATCAGAGTCCTTACCCTTTACCCACTAGTCTGCTATTCAAGGAAAAATTGTCGATTCTGATCCTTACGATTTCTGTGGTATTGGAATAAAAAGTGTAGTCTTCTCTCCTTCTGGTGTTACCATGTATTCCATATGTCCGTCATCACATCTAAGTCAGCTATCACCTGTGGCATATATAGGTTTCCCCTGTCGATTTCCCTGGTCCACCACCTCCCTGGTTTTACCCTTTTTCTCTATCCTCATCTATGTCTTCATTACTTGATTTAAAAGTCCCCGGATTACTCTTATTTGTGATCCTCCCATATCCTGCAGTGTGGCTGCTGCCTCTCAAAGTCTGGTTAAGAAAGCCTTTCCTATCCTGTCTTGTTAGGGGGATATACATCATGTACACACTCTCAATACTCCCACCACACACCCCCTCTCAAAAGAGAGGAAAATTTGGAGTTGTTCAATGGTGTTCTGGCATATTCTTTGCCCTTCCCATTATTGTTGGGATTTGCTTATTGTGTGTTTCAAATCATTTTTCTTGTGAACATTGTGATTGTTATTTTATAGAAACATAACCCATCCCTTTTTATCCACCGCTGGACTGATCCCGCCACTTCAACGGACCCACATTATCTGCAATGTATCATAGAGCCCATTATTCCTAACACAGCACTTCCAAATTAAAGTTAAAATCACTGCATTAGCTTAGTACCAAGTCACCCTTGAGTTTTTTCAAATGCCGTAAAAACCTATCCTTCTGCTTTTGTGGCGGGTAGAATTTAGCCATTAGGTATTCCTACTTTTTGATATTACCTTTCATAATTCTATTTTTGGTGCTAGTTTTTTGTGACCGTTTTAAATCATTATTTATTCTTATTTCCTCCCTTTTTCCATCTTTTCTTTTGGAGTTCATTCGTCCCCTACTCAGCCCCTATCTTGTGTTCCAGCCTGATATGAGATAATTCACTTTTCCCAATTGTGATAAACAAACCCTACACCCCCTTTGAACACTATAAGTCCGACTTAAAAAACCATAACTTCATGATTTGTACTCCTCTTTTTTCCCGGACATGTGAATAGTCTTAACTCCACCCTCTGAATAGGGAATATCCTAAGACTTTTTTCCCCCCCCCCCACCCTCCAGATAACCAAAATTTTACCACTCTAAATCCACCCAAAACTCTGAATTTCTTTAAGCATGCTGTATCATTCTTATGCTATTAAACAGACAAGTCAATTCCCCCCTAAGGCCCCCAACAACACGGGCCAGGTTTAGAAATGTCCCTTTTAGGAAAAGTCACAAACGGTGAAGATTTTCTAAAGATACCGCCACCACATTTTTAAAGAGTGGATCTCTGCCCCTTTAAAATTATTAGCAAAGGAATATGGGATTTTTCTCAAGTAGTAGGTGGCGGAGTCTCCGGCCGGGAACTCTCTTGGGTAGATACCTGGTGCTGGAGCCGATGTCCATAGACCCTCTCCCCGCCCGAAGACGAAACTCTTGTAGAAAGTTCCTTCTGTGAAGGACGGAGTCTTGACGACTCTTTTTGGGATCTACTCGGAGAATCTTGATCCGTTGATTGTCGCTGTTGTAGATACCGTTTCGCCTCATCCGGAGAGTAGAACGAGGAGATGTTGCCATTACTATGGTAAATCTTTAGAATAGCTGGGAACAGAAGAGCAAATCTTATTTTTTTTTATGGAGAGAGCGTGCAGATTCCCGGGAAAATGCTTTCCTTTTTTGGGGGCACCACCTCCGCCGAGAAATCTTCAAATACGAGGATTCTAGCTCCCCTGAGCAACACCGGGGCATTACACCGCTTGAAAGCCCGGAGTATGGCAGATTTGTCCGTGAAATCCAGGAACTTGGCTATTACTTGTCTTGGTCTTTCTCTTCGGACCTCTGGGGAAGAGGCCCCTCTTATATCCTGCCTTCTACGGTCAGGGCCTAATCTGTGTGCCCTCTCCACCTTGCATGGATGCTGGATCCGAAGCACTTTAGGTAGCTCTGCCTCGCAGATGGATAACAGCTCCTTTTGCGGTATGGATTCTGGCAAGCCCACTATCCGCAGATTATTTCTTCTTGACCTGTTCTCCAAGTCTTCCACCTTACTCCATAGTTGCTTATTCTCCTCTATTAAATCCTTGATTTTTGTATGGTGTAATTCACTGTCATCTTCTAATGTCTGAACTCTCGCTTCCACCTCCTCAATTCTCTGGTCCTGCATCTTTAGATCAGCTTGGAGTCGTAGAAGCGAGGAGGAGACTGTGTCGGCCAGCGTAGCTTGTATGTCCGGCAGGATTATTTGAGCCACTTCCATGGCGAGTTTCTTATAGTCTATCAGGTGACCATCTCGTGTCTCTCCCATTTCATAGGTGTCATCTTGAGAGTGCGTACCGGGCAAGTTCAGCGGAGATGGCGGACCTGACGATTTTGGGGTTGAGTGGTTGGGTTTGGATCTTGGTTCCGGTCCTTGTAGATCCTTAGACTTGAATTTATTAGCTTTCCCCATAGTTGGGAAATATCGCTCCATGGAAGGCCTAGTGGCGCAGTAGATCTTGCCCACCTCTCTCCTGTATTGCGAGGACAGTAATACTTATTTGCCACTTCTCCTTTCAGCTTCACAATGCTTCACATGAAAACCAAGAAAACTAGGTGTAATTTCAAATTTAACCAGCAGATGGTGCTATGAGACCATCCATGAATGTGGATGATCCCCTGTTAACTCCTTTATTTTTACTTTAAGAGTGAATTTACAGTCCTTTTTGTGTAAGAGGTACAAACCACTCAACTATGAGCTATACTGGGAACTGAGGGGCTTTGTTATCTCCTTTGGAGATCTCCTTAGGGCACATTCACTTTTGCTCCATGCAGTACTTATGCACTCCCCTTCCTGCTATGTTAGTGGAG
>JAODAL010011239.1:0-100944 GCA_025379985.1 Phyllomedusa bahiana | reverse complement strand
CTATGTAACACAAAACGTATTCTAACATGTATCCAACCGATACGTAAAATACCTGTTGAATCTTCTTATCTGTACTGTTGTAATATACAAATAAAAGAATATACCGCCATTGTGTATAAAGATTTTCTAATACAACTACTGCAAAAGATGGAATAATGAAATAGGCAACAGTGAGCTTGACTTATTCATTCAGAAATTACTGCCAAAAGTTTGTTCATTAATTATCTATGGATTGACCCTAATACCAAGTTAAGTTTGGTACCACAATTGCACAATGGTATATTTTGTCTGCCAATAGCTAAAAGGCCAAAAGCAATAGGCGAGAGAGCTACACATGGCCCATATGCCAATATTTATGTGACATCAGTCAAGGGATTGGGAGGATTAGTAAAGTTGTGTCATCCCTTCAATTAGCACCTCTAATAAGGTCACACTGTTTGTATTCTTCTAAAATAGATTTGGGTTCCAAGAGAAAGCATCTAAAGGAAGGGCGTTCAAAAATGGGCTTCCCATCCAAGAGTTGGCCTTATGACCTAACTTTATTTAAGGCGTTTTAGGGGGCTAATTTACTGGTCCAGCAATGTGACACTCCTGTTACAGCCTAAATTTTGATCCTATGTCACTTCCAGTTACCATAATATTGGGCCTATAGTGAAGTAACCAGATGCAATTTTGGACAGGACACTGGATCGAAATTTAGGCCGGTACACAGGTTAGGACTGGCCCAAAGGGAAACAGTGAAAGCCTCTGAATGATACCTGAGCATTGCAGACCTGGAGTTGTTTTTAACTGCATATGTATCTTTGGGTGAGGCAGAAAAGCAGAGAAAAAGAGGGAAAAAGCTAGAGGCAGAGTATAGGAGACATGTATAGTCATTTACCCCAAAAATTTACTCCACCGGTGGGCCCAGAAACAACTCAACTGGTGAGTCCCTAGAATCAACTTTATCTGTGGGCCCTATGCACCCCAGTCCGACACTGCCAGCACAGAAGCATCGCATTGCTGGACCAGTAAGTTAACCCCCTAAAAACCTCTTAACCCTTAACCTAACTTAGGGTTGCATTTCTGATCACAGTGTCTTGAGGAAAGAAAATATCATGTCCCGAGTTCTGGCTTCTTACCCTTCTTATCTCATTGGCCTTTGGAGATGGACTAGTAAAAAGCATACTTTACATCATTTATTCTTTTGTTTTACCAAGTGACCAAGGTTAAGTAGAAGATATAAACGTTTACCAGGCCAATATATAAGCTTTGACAAAGCTGCATTTTGGATTAAAATGACTTCACAATCTTAGAGCAATTCTTGTAAATACAGCACACCCCATGCATACCATTTCCAGAAAAATACCCCCAATGATGGTCATTAAAATTTTAAAATTTACTTTGGGTTAAACGGAATATGAAAAATTTATTAGGGAATTAAAGCGAGAAATGTGTAAAAAATGAGGGGGGTTGGGTTGAGTCATTGAAAGTCTTTTAAGGGCTGACTGAGCATGGAAAGATTGATGAGCATTTTAAAAAAGGTTATTTAAGATATATTGCAGTCTGGCTACATTATGCTAGAAAAAATGAAATATCACACATTTTACAATGTACAGGGTTTTTTAAAAATTGTTTAAAATGGTAGTGTAAATTTTTTGAAAATGATAAATTAGGATCTTATAATGAACTTTGCAGGCCACCAACAAGCAAACCCAGAGTCCTCAAGGTGGTGACTTGGAATCTCCTGGGAACCCAATGTGAAGTGTTACCTTAAGTCACATCTAAACCAGAGCTGTTTTTCTGGATTTCTGCATAATAAGCTACCTGCTGGAATTTTTTAAAACTGTTGCATAGCATAAGTCTATGTCTCCCATTGGTGAAAAACATGGGTATTCCCATCATAATGAAAGATCGGGGCTTTGTAAATTTAAAAATTTTCCCCCAGCCCATCCTGCCCATATAGATAATGCATCACTCCTCTGGGTTAGGATATTTAAATAAATAAGTTAGAAAGGTTAGATTTGTCCTGGGGGTTAAAAGGGTCACCATTAGAATGAAGGTTAGGTGCTGGGTAGAGGTTTCAGACTAATGTGGTATTTCTTCTTGTTCCCCAATTTAAAATTATTAAATAGTTAAAAAATTTAATTTTTTCATTCTGGGGGAGGAATTTCATAAGGTACTCGGGTTAGCTGCATTTAACAAACGGGCCCTTTCTACATTGGTAAAGGGGCTATTTTTTCCCCAAAAAAGTGCTGATGATTCCCCTGGGGGAAAAAAGGCGGGGACAGCACTCCCAACTTTTTTCCTATCTAATTATCCCTACGTTAATATGTACAGTATATTACAAAAGTGAGTACACCCCTCAAAAAATTTTTTGTAAATTTTGTTTTATATCTTTTCATTGGACAACACTGAAGATTTGACATTTTTATACAATGTAAAGTAGTAGGTGCAGCTTGTATAACAGTTTTAAATTTGGTTTCCCTCAAAATAACTAAAGACACAGCCATAAAATGTCTAAACTTTTGGGCAAAAAAAGTGAATACACCCCCAAGTAAAAATTGGGAAATTAAATTGTCCCCAAATTTTCGCCATTTTACCCCCAAAAAGTTTTCAGGGAATCGTTAGTGTTTAAAGGGCCTCGGGTCTGAAGGGGGGAGAAAGTGTGTTTAAATTTTTGGGTTTTTAACAAAGCCCAAATTTTCCCTGCCATACGGCCCAATACCAGATCCCAGTGGAAACCATGGGGTTCTAACAAAAAAAAGTGATTTCAGTGCGTTACATCCATTTGATCACGGGTGTTTCTCCTCCCTGATGGAGCATTTACTTTTCCCTTTTTTTCTCCTTTGGGCCCCAGCCCCTCATTTTCTTTATTCTTCCACCCAAAAACTCGCCCCTTCATATTTACATTTATAAACATGTTGGGACTCCTCATTTTTCAAAATTTCCCTACCTTTTCCAAATTTTTTGCAAAAAACTCCCTACCCAAAGTATCCCAATGGAAAAAATCCCCATTTTGGGGAAATTTTATCCCCCCAAAACGGGTGAAAGTGCCCCACCCAAATTTTTAAAAAGGCCCCATTTTTTGCCCCCAAGTGGTGCTTTTTAACCCACACAGTAGTCAGCCCCTCCCCCCACCAAGTAAGGCTGGCAGATAGGTAGACGCTCCTTTCAAAATTAGTAAATCAAATAAGTAGGCAGACTCTTCCTATTAAGTAGGTAAAGTCCCCCTTTGGTATATAATTATGGAAGCTCCCATTAGGTTGGAAGCCCCCCTTTTGTTCCCATACGGCCCTTCAGTAGGTATTTTACCCTTTCGGGAATGTATGTATAGACCCCCATCGTAGGGATAATTTCCCCCGGTAAGTAATGAATTTTTTAGTCCCCCCATTAGGAAAAAATAAAAGGCCCCTCCCTCTTTTAAGAAAGGAAAAAGATATGAAGTTTCTCAGGGGCAATGAAGTATGTAGTCCCCCCAATGGGTTTGCCCTTTCCGTAATATTTGGCCCCCTCGTAGATGGTTTTTTGGGGCCCCTCAGTTGGTAGAGGGGACATTTAGTGTCCCTTTTTGTTAGCAATATGGGGGCCCCATTGGGTTTACCCCTTTTCAGTAGGTTTATAGAGTCCCCTCAGTAGGTAGGTATGTAGGGTTCCCAAATAGGTTTGGACAAAATGAGGGCCCCCCGTATGTCGGTAGGTATATAGGGTCACCCCAGTAGGCATAAAGAGCCCCAATAGGTAGTTATATAGGGCCCTTTTAGTTGGGCCAAATTGGTTGGATAAGTGCCCCCCGGAGGGATAAATAAATAAAATAGCCCCCCCCCCCCAGTAGATGGAAAAAATTTGGCCCCCCTTTTAGAAAAGGTTTTTCTTTTATTGGTTTTGCTTTAGTAGGTAGGTAATAGGGCTCCCCGGGTTTTATATATAGGGTTTCCCCCGATAGATAAAGGGGGTGTATTTGGGTGTGTCAGTTGGTCAGCAGGTATAGATGCCCCCCGTCAGTAGAACAGTGTTTTGGCCCCCCAGAAGAAGGGGTTTTTAAGGGCCTCAGTGGTTTGGTAAGTGTACAGCCGCCCCAATATATAGATGTATAGGGACCACCCAGTAGGTAGGTATACAGCCTCCATCCTCCAGGTTAAAAATTTGGGGGGTTTTATAAGGCCCTTTCCCGTAGGTAGGTAGGTTTGGGTTTACAAAGGCCCCCCGTTGATTGGTTATAGATAGATATAGGTATATAAGGTCTTCCATAGTAGGTAGGTATATATTATAGTATATATAGTATATATAGGTAAATAAGATCCTGCATAGTAGGTAGGTATACAGGGCCCCTTAGTAAAAATAAAAAGAGTAACAACCTCTTTCTATTTCTCCGCTGAACCCTTCTAGCTATGAGTAAGGACGGAATCTATTAGCCCGAAACGCGTCAGCGTTGCTGGGCCCCCCGTGTCATTGGCCACACTCCCAGCCGTGATGGTGTGGGGTTTTTTATGTTTTTAAAGGAATATCTTAAAAATTTTCATTGGTTTTATTTCAAGTTTGGTCGTGCTGGTTTTCCATTCAGTTTTTCATATTTAATTAAATTTGCCCAAAAGTATAACCTTTTTTTCATCCAAAATATGTCCCTGTTTGGTTTTTAATTTCTTAGGTTTACGGTAGGTAGTTATGTTGTTTTCTAAAAAATATGAAAAAAAAAATTTTTAAAAAATGGGGACGCTACAGAGGCACTAATAGAAAAAAAAATATCAGTTGGACTGCTGTGGTGGAGTGAAGCAAAGTGAAAATTTGGGTTTAATGGGAAAACCAAAATTGTAATGAGGAAAAAATAATAAAGTTACAAGAGAAGATAGTTGAAGTGAGAATTTATTGAGCCTGGGTGTAACCGGGCCCCCTATCTGTATGGTTGCCGTTTTGGGTGACCCACCTGTTTGCGGTTTCGGGGTGCTTTCCCCCAAAGCTTTTCATGCTTCTACACCTTTGTGGCTGTTTCCCCCCAATTCCATCTTTTGTTTTAGGGAGGCGTGGACGAATCCTATTGTGATTTATCCCAGTTTTCAGCTGGGTTGGACTTTCCCTTTAGTTTATCCTCCCATAAAAACACTCCTGCCCCTGAATTTTTTTAGGAGATGGGGGTTTTTAAAAAAACCCGGAACGCCCGGAATGAAGGGAAAATCCCCCCGGGCCATTTGTGAATGTTCTGTACCCCCCCTTTAAAGCCCCGTACCCAACCCCAAATTTTTCACAACCCCTTTTTTTATGTGTACAGGGGCCCGCCAAATAAAAACTAAATTTAAAAATATTTTACAAAAATGCAAGTTATGGCACAAATACCAAAACCCTTGCACTCAGGGTATTGTGATTTGGGGTGATACTGGGAAATTTCTATACAAAAATGCTTAAAAAATAAAATGGGAGATATTGTGTTTTTACTGTTGATCCCGGGAAAAAAATATCTCACAAAAGTGAGTAACCCTCACCCTTTATATTTTATAAAATATTTTAAATTTGTGTTTATTCTTTTAAAGGGTAACCCGTGAAAAATAAGGGAAATTTGATACAATATTTAAAAAAGCAGTGTGCAGTTTGCATGCACTATAAACTTAGGTTTTCTTGAAAAAACTCAACACACAGCCTCAATGTTTTTTTCCAAAAATTTTGGGGGGCAACAAGTAAACCCCCTAAGTGAAAAGGGGAAAAAATTTTGTTCAAAGTGTCAATTTCTTATGTGGCCCCCATTATTTTTCCAGAATGTTTTTAACTTCTTTGCGCATTGGAGTTAAATTGGCTTCACAGGTTGCAGCCACTGGAAACCTCTTACTTTTCCCCCATGACAACCCTCCCTGGAACCCTTTTTGGATGTTAGAGACCCCTTGGGGCTCTTCCCCCTCTGTTTGAGGTTGCCCCCAGATGATTCAGTGGGGTTTGGTTTACTCACAAAACTTGGCCAGTCCAGAAAACCCTTTTCCCCCTGTGGGGGGTTTAGTCCCAATGGCAGGCTTACACAAGCAGGCCACAGTCTATATTTGTGCAAAAAACGGGTGCGTTTTTTGGTTGGGCATCCTTTTCCCCAACAACCCCAAGCAGCAAAAAAAAAACAAAACAAAAGGTTTTACTTACCCCAACCCCCAGGTGTCTAAACCAACCAGTCTTTAGGAAAAAAACCCCGGGCCCCTCTCGCAGGCACAGTCTCTATTGCCCACACGGGCTCTTCACCCCTTCCCGGCGTGGTGAAAGGGGCACAGCCCCTTTTAAAAGGGAAACCTTGGGAGTTTTCCCTCAGCCCCCCAAGGGGGGTTACTCTCGGGGAAACTAAAAGGGAAACTGAAAAAACAAAACACAGCTCACCTAAATTCCGGGCCTTACATGGGCCCACCCTTTAAACTTCGGCCGGGGAACCCGGAGTGGGGAGCAGTCATCCCCCCCCACTCTTTGACTGCCTCCAGTAAAAGGCCAAAACCCCAGACTTGTGCTCCCGCACCCCAAACTAACTTTAAAGTATCGGTGGCCCTAATGCCGTTTGACACAGAATTTTGGGGCCTTCACCCCAATAAAACCCCCGGTTTTTTGGGGTGGAAACATTTCCCATCTATCCCAAGGCCCTTTGGGGCCTTTCTACATACCCCCCTCCCCTCTCCCCAAAAGCGGGGTTTTGGGAACCTGTGGGCCCAACAAGAAGTAAAACCCTTGGGAGGGGGGAATCAGCTTTGTTGAAATTTTCCCCTGGCCTATGCCAACCAAAAAAGTTAAAGTCTTGTAGGGCCGAAACTTTCCCCCGTGACTCGACCCTTTTTTTCCCCTTTTTCTCTTTTAGCCCCAGGGGGGGCATGACCCCGGAAAATTAATCAAAAAATTTGCGCCCTAACAAATAGTACCAAAAGAAAAATCCGGGGCCCCCACTTGATGGCAAAAACACTCCTTCTCAATGACCCAAATAATTTTGCTCTGCGGGGATAACTTCCTACGGGAGATAGGTGATGGGATTTTCCCTCTCCATTTATTTATTTGGGGGACATTACAGCTCCCAGACCCAAATGGGAGCGTCCGTCCCGGGCACGACAAAATTCCCCGGGGGGAAGTCGGGGGCCCATTACCCCTGGTGTTTCCCAAAGGGATGTTTTTTAGCTCCTGGAAAAACCCTTCTCGGCCCTGGAGACCCACTTTATAGGGCTGATTTGCCCCTTTTGTAAAAATTGGTCGGGGGTTTACTGCTTTCTCTGAAAACCTGGGGAAAAACCCTCCTGTTAGTACCCCACAATTCCCAGAAAAGCCCTGACTGTTTTTTAAAGTCACTGGCCGAGGCCAGTTTGAATGGCCCTAAAATTTATTCAATTGAGGTTTTTCACCCCTTTTCCCCACTATGACCCCAATTTACCGACCCTCTTCCATTCCCAGGGCCCACACTTTGTGGGGTTTGATAGTGAAGCCCCCGGCCCTTTTTTTAAGGGCTCCAGGACAGCTTGGATTTTGGGAGGTGACTTTTCCCAGTCTTTACTAAAGAGGGAACAATGTCCATCGAAAATAACGGCTGCTTATCTCCCAGTGGGGGCGTAAAACCTACCCATCGCCCTCTAAAAAGTTGCGGGGGCCCCTTGAAAAACCGGGAATGGCTCCGGATGTAGTTAAAAAGACCCCTCAGGTGGGGAAAAAATTGGGGGGTTTTCTCCCTCCCCTTTCCTTAGAAAAAGGGGAAATCGGGCCTTTTCCCCTTGGTGGGATTTGGGTCGTGATGAAACGGGCGGGGGGGGCCCAAATCTCTCTATTTTTTAAACCCACCCGGGGAAATGGGGGTAGGCATCTACCTTTGATATTTCGTTTAAATTTGCGGTAATTATTAAAAAACCCGCCATTTCCCCATTTGGTTTGGGGGAACCGGCAAAATTTAGGACTTCCCACCCATTTTAGTTTTTCCTCGTTCACCCCCAAAGGTTTTATTCTTTGTACCTCTTTGGTATTACCTCTGGGGGGCTTCGGAAAACCCTTTTATGGCTTTAAATTTTAACCCTGGAATGTGGCTCTGAAAAGTCTCATTTTTCTCCCCCACCTTGGTGAGACCTGGGGACTTTTGTGAAAGATCCCTATTCTGTTCCAGCAATTGCTTGCACTGCTGTTTCGGGGGGAGGACGACGGGGTTTCTTGCAATTTTCCCTCCTCACGAACTACTTTTTTGTTGGGCCAGAGAAAAAGGGGGGCTTCCGTGAGGGGTCTCTACCCTTTCCAGGGTTTCAAAAAATTTATGTGGAAAAACCTGTAGGGTTTTCCCCTGCCGGTTGGTCCACCGGTAGTTTACCTCACCTCCCCCTTTTCCCTATCTGTAGGGCCCCCTGCCATTTTGCGAAAAATTTGGTCTCTACCGTGGGAAAATTTAACCCCAGAACTCTGCCCCCTGGGCGGGAATTGTTGGGGACGGGCCCGCCTATTTTAAACCCGGGGATGGGCCTCCTGAGCTTGCGAAAAAGCCCCTTCACAATGGGTTTTCCGGGGCGATCCTCTCCTGCAATTTTTTGGCGACATCCCTCTATTCGCCCCTTTAGGGAGTGGCTTCATTCTCCCGGGTTTCCCTTGGCGATGTCAAATTGGGCCCCCGGGGATCCCTCCTACTAAATTAAAATTTCAAAATGGGGGAAAACCCTGTAGAAGTTGGGGGAAAATTTCCCAAATAGAAAAGGGAAAAATAGGGCAGCAGGAAACCCCAGTCTCTCCCATCTTTTCTCGACCACCCTTTTCAAATGATTTTTGGGTCTTGTTAAATTCTCTACTAGGGCCCTCGGTTTGAGGGTGGTAGACTGAGGTACGTTTGCTGGGTGACCTTCAATAACCCTTTCAGAGGTCCTACATTTCCCCGACATTTAAAAGGGGTTTTCCCCCGGTTTAGCAGGGTCGCTTTAGGTTTTTTTTCCCGGGCCGGGGAAAAAATATGTGGAAAACTCCAAGGGGATTTTCACTTGGACCAAGTGTTCCTGAGGGGAAGGTTGGGGTACCTGGTTGGGATAGTCTAAAATGACCCGTATATACTGGTTCCCCCCAGCTGAAATTTTACTACCGGCCCTTTCAGAAACCCTGGCCCTTTTTGTCAAATGGGGGGCCTCAATGATAGGGGGGCGGTACAGAGGACTGCGGGAAGTGGGTGGGCCGGGGAAAATTATCTGAAAAACAGGGGGAAGACTGGCAGTAATCCCCGGGCCTCCCTGTAGACCCCTGGCCCCGTAGAACCCCTGGGGGATCCCTTTTTTAAATTTTTTCTGCTCCCAAAATGGCCCCTAGGATATTGGGGAAAGGCCAGGGCCATCACCATGTGCCTATAAGCTTTTGGCCCAGAAAAATGTTCCACCGGTTCTCCCTTAAAATTTTTGTTTTTCGTTTCACCAGGTCCCCATTCATGGGAAAGTGGGGGGAACCCCCTCATTGGCCCCTGGTTCTTGGGATACTCCCTTTTTGGAAACCCCACATTATTAAGAGCCCCCCTTAAGGGGCTCATCCCGCAGTTTTGGGGCCCACCCAAGTTTCCCTTGAACCTCCCAAGTCGGGGGTGGGGCCCCCTTTAGTGTAGAATCCTCCCCAGGGTCACCTACCAGAACCGTTAGGGGAAAAAACGGGGTTTCCCCCCGGGGCCCGCCTTTGGGTTTGGTGGTTTCCAAAACCCCCCTGCGTTACTTTGGCCCGGTTTCCCCAAGGAGGCCCTTTGGGTCCCCGAAAATTGGGCCCAAACCCCGGGCCCAAAAAATCAGGTCATGAATTTAAAAACCCGGCACGACTCCCACCTGAGTGACACCCCTACCACCACCTCTCCCCAGGTTGACTTTGGGCTACCGGGTTTAAAGTTTTGGGATCCCCCTGTATACACAAGCCCCCCTTTTTTAACCAGGGACCAATCGTTCGGGAGGTGAGCCGCAAGAAGCGTAAACCAGGCCCCCCTGAGTCCAAACGTCCCGTGGGTGGGGTTTTTCCTTTTTCCACCCCCTTGGCAGGGGTGGAGCCCCTTTGGGCAGAGTTCGGGCGGGCCATGCCGTACTGAGTGGGGAAAAAATGGAGTACGCCCCCCCACTGGCACTCCATAGGTTCCCCGTTTAAAGGGGGCACTGGGCCGGATGTGGGCCTGGGGAACATGGGCACTTCCAGCACCCCCAGGTCCCTGGGAAAAAAGCTCTACTTTGCCCAAGGGCCGTCCACCCCCGGCCCCTTTGGGGGGCCCCTCCCGGGGGGAAATTTGGGGGGGCCCTTTTTTGGCTTTTTGAAACACTCCTGGCATCCCAAAAAGGGAGGGTAAAAAGGGGGGGGGTCAACCAATAGATTTTTCCCCACACGGTATTTATTCCCCCTAGGCCACTAAATCATCCGCGGAAAATGGGGGTTGGCCCCGTGCGAAACCCAAAAACTGAACCCCCCGGGGTAGGCGTGCACAAACCGGTCTGCCACAACGGGGCTCACCAAATTTTAGCCGGGGTACCCTACTCAGGCTGCAGCCATTTTTTGGGCCAGAGCAAGAGGTAAAAAATTTTGAGACCCCGGGGGGCTTGTCCCAGCCCGTACCCCAGTTTATGCAAACCCCTTTTGGGCCCCCCCAAAAGTCACCGTTTCGCCCCTTGTCGCGGCCCGAAAATTTTTTTTTTTGTTTTCCCGTACTCCCGGCGTCCCGTATTGAAAAAGATCGTAGTAAAGCTTTCTGGGGTTCCCCCGTGAGAAAAGGTGCCCAAAACCTCAGCCCACTGTTTTTAGCAGGTAAAATTTCGCGTCTGCAACCCGCTCGAATACTGCGAGGAATGCTTCCAAAATCATCCTCCAGGGTCAAATTTTTCTGCGGCCTCTTGACGGCCGACGCGCTCGCTGGTCGCCCTTTATGGCTTATTGGAAAGGCAGGCATAGAGGGGTTTCTTTGGCCCCAACAGCTTCAAATCAGCCCGGGCCAAACTTGGCCTGGGTTTTGGAGCTGATTAGTCTCTGCTGTGCCCCCACAGAATCTGCCCTTTAGGGCCCGCTGTGGGTGGGGGGTTAGCCCCGTATTTAGGTGTTTTATCGGTCCTCCATACTTTCTGCCCCGGGTCTTTTTAAATGGGCTGCCGCTTTAAGCCAGGACCCTGCACTAGCCCGGATGGTTTTGCCCGATCCCCCACCAAAATTTTAGGGGTTAGTTTTCCCAAAGGGAGGCTTACACAAGCAGGACCACAGTCTATATTTGTGCAAACAAAAGGGGGGCATTTATTGGTTGGCATCCGTTTCTCCCAACAACCCAACAGCCAAAAAAAAAACAAAAAAAAAGGGTAACTTCAGCCAACAAACCCCCGGGGTTTCACCACAGTCTTTAGGCGCAACCCCTTTTGGACCTCTTCGCAAAGGGACCCGTCTGTTTTGCCCCCCCCGGGCTCTTCACCCTTCCGGCGTGGTGTTAAGGGACAGCTCCTTGAAAAGGGGCCTTAGATTTTCCCCCCCAGCCTTTTCCAAAGGGGGTTACTCTCTGGTAAACTAAAAGGGAAACTGAAAACAAACACAGGGTCACCTGATCTCCAGGCTTTACATAGGCCCTCCCAAAAATTCCCGGCCCGGATCCCCCGGGGGGGAGCAGTCATCCCACCCCAAATCTTTTACTGTCCAGTGAAGGGCCCACCCAGACTTGCTGCTGCTGCAGCCAAACAAACTTTTAAAACTTTTCGGTGGGGCCCAATGCCGCTGACACAGAAATTTTTCTGGCCCTTTAACCCCCACCAAAGCCAGGAATTTTGGTGGCACCCTTTTTCCCTTTTTCACAAGGCCCCTTTTGGTTTTCTACACCCTCCTTTTCTTAGCAAATAAAAAATTGTTTTGGAGGGGGTTTAAAATTTTGCCCCGTGCACCGTTTCCCAAAGGGGGGAGGATATGTTTTGCTTCAGTATGGGCAAAGTACGGGTTTGGGATTCATGGTTTCCTCAATGAACTGTAGCTTCCCACAGCCGACAGCACTCTTGCCGCCCCAAACAATAACACTCCCAGCACCATGCTTGACACTTGGCTATGCACTCTTCACCTGGTTGTCACCACACACTTTTGACACCATTTTTGAAACCCAAAAAAGTTTATTTGGTTTTCACCCGACCCCCAGGACATGGGTTCAGTAAAACCTTTTTCCTTGTCCTTTAGCAAACTGTTTGGGGAAATTTTTGTGGGATCATTTTTTTATGAGGGGTACCTTCTGGTAAAGACAGGCTTTCAGACCAATTTTTAAAACCCGTGTACAGGATTTTGGGTTTAGCACTTTTCAGGCTCACCCCCTCCCCCTTTAAACATCCTTTGCAACAATGGTGGCAGCACTCTCTTGTCTATTTTGAAATGACAATCTGTGGAAAATGGGCCCTGAGCACATTTCAGTCAAACTTCTTTTTTTCAAACATGGGGGGGCTGTTCTGAGTGGAATCTGTTTGTTTTAAAACCCCCTGTTTTGGTCCCTTTGGGCCCCCATTTCTGCAGCTTCCCCGTTTCGGGTGTTGGCAATTTTCTTATTTGATTAGGGGCCCTCTTTATGTAGGGGCAACAATTTTTTTTTTTTTAGATCATCCCTAAGTTCCCTTTTCCCTTTGAGGTGCCTGTTGAACCCTTTTGTGATCTAGTGAGAGAGTGAGAGAGCAATAATACCAAATTTAACACACTTGCTTCCTATTAAAAAAATTGAGTTCTTTATAAAAAACAAGGGCACAGACACCGTGGAGGAAAAATGGCAAATTGGACACAATGGGCGATATATGTGTCTGGGGCTGCGCCAGCATTCTGGCGTCCTTTCAGCTCAAAAACTGGCACTGTTCACTAGATTTATGATCAGGCACACTCCAAATTGAGACGCATTATCGGGCGCCCGCGGCACTTTGTAATGCACCTGAGATGTGGGGGCGTTCTGGAGGCGTGTCGCACCATAACCTTATGATTCTACACATTTATGATGGGAGGACAGCAAAACTGGGCACATTACTGCTGCAACAGGTAGACCAAGTTAAAAGTGGTTTACCTGAGCCTGATTTGTCGTTTTGCAGCTAGAAAGCCCCTAATCTATGACCCGCAGTTAACAGTTAACAGGTTCATAAATTCAGGCGCATTCTACACTACAAAAAAATTGTCTTCTGGGCGCAATAATAATAATAATAATAATATGTCGCCCAATTTGTCCATTTCTACTTAGGGGTGTATTCACTTTTATTGCCAGCAGTATAGATATTGATGGCTGTGTGTTTCTTTGAGGGCACCTAAAATTTATACTGCTATACAAGCTGTACACTGACTACTTTATAATACAATATCAACTGTTACAGCTACTCCTGCGACCCTCACTCCGGGTCGCAGGCGCACCCGTGCCCCAGCTGTGAGTGGCGCCGTGATCCGGATATTGGGCTGCAGACACACTTGCAGTTCTGTCCCGACGTGCGGCTACTCACCTGTCCTCTTACCCGAAGTTCTGGCGATCGCGTCCCCACACCCTAGGGCGCGTGTGCCTGCTATGTTGAATTTAAAGGGCCAGCACACCGGTGCTCATATTCATTTTAGTGATTGGTGGGAGTTCCAATGGTAGGACCCAAGAGATTGGACATTTATCACTTATTCTGTGGATGATCTCTCTCTATATATCTTTGGAGAAGATATAAAGGACACATCCACCCATTTAAACCAATAAAATACCTTCAGTGTGGAAGAGTAAATTCATCCTGTGACAGCGGTAAAGAGTTTTTCCTATCTCTGACAGGTATGGCATATGGAAAAGATGTGCAATTCTCCCATTTTCTTCTTTAGGAGTTAAATATTAGATAATAAAATGAGAGAGCTGATTATAGATGTAAAGAACTTTATCTCATTATTGCAGTAGATATGAGAAAAAGTATACCTGTGTGGTGTGTATTACAGTATATAAAGTTGCATATTCTATCTGCCCGATTTAAAGGGATTGATCAGTGGAAGAAAATATTTTCTACATAATGTATCTCCCAAAGTTAGGCACTTTTGTAATGTATTTTCTTTACATTTTCTGTGGCCATTCTGCAGTTCTGCATCAGTTGTTTAATGACAATAAGCTCATAATATGTATCACCATACACAGGAAACAGTTCTGTGTCAAGCCCAGGAGATTAGATGACCAAAGGAATAAGTATTTTTTTCAAAGTAGCCTTTGAAGCCACACCCCTTTGGTCTTGTCTTCTAAGGCCATGTTCACACTGCTTATTTGGCCACGGATTTGAGCCGTACTGCACGCCGGATTTGCGCTGCAGTACGGGTCCAATCCGTCCCTGTCATTACGGTAATCCACAGTTCTCATAGAGAACTGTGGATTCCGTCGCTCCTCCCCGCTCAGCGAATCCGCCGCGGGGGGAGAAAGTGACATGCACATTATTTACGGCGCATACGCGCCGTAAATAATGCATTGTCTATGGGGCTGGTGGGCAGCTCCCCCGCCGCGCCCCCGGCCCCGCCCCTTATTCAAGCCGTATTGCGGGCGGGATCCGTCCCGCAATTACGGCTTGAATAAGCCGTGTGAACACGGCCTAACGCTTCAGCATTAGAGGTGAAATAGGGGATGTGCACTAAGCCTATGACTGGAAGTTAGGTAGTTAGACATAACACAGTAAGGCTATGTTCACACGGTGTATTTTCAGGGCGTAATTACGCCCCGCAATTACGCCGTGTGGACGGGGGGGGACGTGGGGGATCGTGAGCGGGGGCCGGCACTCGCCGGCCCAAATAGACAGTCATGGCTAGCGGCGCGTATACGCCGCCTAGAAAGTGACATGTCAATTATCTCCCCGCGGCGGCTTCGCCGGCTCGGTGCGGGCGGGAGAGGAGCGTAATCCATAGTTCTCTATGAGAACTGTGAATTACCCGGAATGAAGGGCCGTTTTCAGCCACGTAATTGCGCACTTCGGCGCGTAATTACGGACCGAAATACGGCCCATTTTAAGCCGTGTGAACATGGCCTAAAGGTTTTTGGAGCTTGTACTTTTATAAGGAAAAGGGAAACAGCTTTCATGCTGCAAATTGCTACAGGAAAGAGGCTAGATGCAGCACAGTAAATTACAATGTAGTGCAGAAAACTTTACAGTGAAATAAATAAAGACTTAGGCAAGTTATCTGAGGACACTTTTTAATTGGTTCACTGGACAACTCCTTTAAGAGCATTACACAATATTGATCTCTAAATAAATGATCAATTACGTAAAAAACTAACTTAGCTTGGAAAATAAAACAGGAAAGAAAACATCATGTAATGAGGGTGAAAATAAGGAGAATAAAGAAGTACTCAAGAACAAAATGCAGACTATGCGGTGTGCTCCATAAAGCGGTTCTCTCACCCTGCAGTTTCACAGAGCAACAGTCAGCTTTAGACTCACACTTCCTGTTCAAGATGTGGGTGGATCTATAGCAGTGATTGACATATCAGCTCTGCTGTTCCTAGCTATTACTGTTACACTGACAAGATTGCAGAAGACTCATAAATAGTAGTACACAAGACCACAGAGCTGAACGCTTGTCATTTACGTACAAAACAAAGTCTATTGCTAGAAATAAGACTCACTATGGTGTGTGGAGCAATCAGTTAAGAGACAGAAGTGGGGAGAGATGGTTGGTAACCAAGAAAACTTGTGTACTCTAAAAAGAGATAAAAAATCTTCCTTATCTTCTGATGAAAGCAAAATCAAAAGAGCAATGTGTTCGGTAATAGTTTTCAATTACCTTACCCTACATGTTAAAAGCTAATCGTAGTGAGCAAACCCATTTACAGTTGTCTGAATGTGTTATGGGATTGAGAAATGTGATATTTTATGTGCACAAACACACTGCCTTCAGTTAGAGGAAGTATTATATTGTATTTATGGCATGAAATGTGAACATTGACACTTATGTTCTGTTTTTGTACCTTTGCTGTGGTTTTTGTGCAGTTTGGCAATACAGTGGCGAGGAACTCCCACCTTGTGTATTATGTTGCAGTTAGATAGTTTGGTAGGGCTGTCAATGGATGGAGGTAATAGAGAGAGTGTGGTTGTGTGACCAGATTGAGGGCAAGTCCCCATGTTAACATAAATGCCACGTGATTGTTGCGCGTTGTCCTGGACTTACAGACAAGGTCTGGCCTGTGTGCATTGAGCATCTACTGGCACGAAATAGCAAATCATGTGTGGTGGACTACAAGAGATTGTTGAAAGGGTCACATGAGGACTGTCGAATTGATTGCAAGAGGTGCTGCGAGATTCCGACCACTAACTGAGACATGATGGAGCTCCTGCCATATGAGATGAGACCAGAGTGTAAGTAAGAGCAGCTCCTTAGCAGAGGAAGTCCTAATGCAGGATTTGGAACATTGTAAGTGGCGGTGACTGTAACACTCTATAGAGATCAAGTTTGTTTTCTTAGCCCCATCAGAACCTCCAGCCACAACTTTTTTAACCAAGTTTGCATCTCCAAGTGAGAACCTCCACAAATATTAAACTTACAACTGCCAAGCACTAGGTACCATCTTCTTCGGCAAGGCAGTCACCACTGGATCCCTCCCCATACCATTGCAGAATGGTAGGTGTTACCACGCTACCACACCTGAGGTTAAGGGGCTGGACCAGGAAAAAAAAAATCTCAAATCGCTCTCCTGAGTGTTTATTCATCTTTCCGTGATGTGTTCTGAAATAATTTGAGCTTTTCCTGCGGTGTATGTAGTCTCCCTTCTCTGCAGCCAATCAGCACTATTTCCTATTTGAAAACGGTTTCCTATTTCTCTGTAAAAATAAATGTCTCTGGATCCTGTGTTGTGCTTTGTTTTTTTCCCTCCCAACCTCATTACACCCTCCCCCCCATTTCCTACCATATTGGTTGAGACTAAGGACAAAAGGAGTGTGACTTTAAAGGTTACCCTCAAAAAATCCAAACCCCTTTGGTCACCTGATCGTCTGAGCTTGAAACAGAACCGTTACTGAGCTTCCTGTCAGCAATTAGCTGATGTAAATTGCAGGAAGCATACAGAACATTTTATGAAAATACATTACAAAAGTGCCTAACTTGGGGAAAAAAATGTTTCCAAGAGCTTAAAAAATGCTCTGCCTTTTGGCAGGCCCCTATAAATAAAAAACTCACCTCTCCGTTTCAGCACTGCTGCCTCCTGACCAATGACATTAGCTCTATTGATCACGACAGTTCAACCGATCACTGGCCTTAATGGTCTCTTCTTGCATGAATGGCACATGTCCATTTAGGCTAGTGACTGACTGCAGCATCAAATGACCAATAAACATGATGTCATTGGCCGGGAGATCTGGGATCAGCGGCAGTGCTAGAATTGAGGTGAGTTAAAGGAAACCTGTCACATAGGTTATGCCCCCCTTGCTGAGGACAGCACAAGCTAGTGTCAGACATGCTGTTTCCAGCGCTGTGTCCCTTGTTATGTAAGATGTTGTAGTTTTAGAGCATTTACCCCTCAAATCTTATTCATGAGCAGGTATTAGCCCCGCCTACCAAAGGCTAGCTCCGCCCACCTGACAGTTATTCATGTTTCTACCTATTCAAAGTAATAAATAAAAGTAATAATAAAAGTTGAGGTGGGCGGGGCTAGCCTCATGTGGGCGGAGTTTGAAAAAAACCTGACTCTTTGTTTGACTCTTTTCTGCCTGAAAACTGCAGATTTGAGCACTAAATACTCTAAAACTGCTGCATCTTACAGAAAAAGGGACACAGCGCTGGAAACAGCAGGTCTGACACTACCTTGTTCTGTCCTCAGAAAGGGGGCATAAACTATGTGACAGGTTCTCTTTAAAAGGGCTGTCTCACCATGTTGTTTTAGAGCCACAAGTAGTTTTACGTATATGCATCTGTCTCTTTCTTGGCAGGCTGTGGGTGGTTCTATAGCAGTGATTAGCAGTAACATAAGAGCAAAAGATCTTATTTATATGTCAGAGAGCTTTAGGGCTCAAAGAAAGCAAGTCATTACTCTCCTTTGTTTGTTAGAGGTAACACACTCTGTTCTCAAGCTACCAGCAATCCGAACTCGGTGACGTCGCTCATTGTACTCCGATGCCGACGTGTGTGCAATCAGAGCACATAAATTCACTCTTACCTCCTCAACAAAGCAAAAAAAGCAATGTATTTGAAAAAGTCTTTAATTTGTTGTCCTTACATGTTGAAAGCTAATCTTTGTAGTAAGACAAAGAGTACTGCTTTTTATTTTTTCTTTCTATTTTTAAGACCAACCAAAACCAACCTGCAGAGCATTTTAATCTTACAGATAATCCCTTTAACTACACAACATCCAGTTGACCCTTCTGTCAAGCATCCTATTCTCTGCAGAACTCAGAAAAACCCCACCCAGAGCTCTTCACATATGAAATTTTCCCTTATGCAATTCTATGATTTGTTAAAGAAGTCATCAAAATCTGTTTCTTTATATGAGGAAAAATACAAAGAACATTCTGAATGCTTGGTTTCTTTGTAAATAGCAGTCTAATGAAATCATAACTATGAAGCTCATGACTGTATTATTACTTTGTCCCAAGAGAGACTGTGGTTTGGTGTAGTGGTCCCAGAGAAAATTATTTCTTCTAATTCTATGGTGACTGATATATTCATTCTTCTCATTTACATTAACCCTCTAATGTAGCGGCAGCTCGTGGCAATAAATATATTATCACTACTTCTGCTCAACTTTGATTGGGCAGAAGATATCTTTATTGCATAGCACTGAAACAACAGGGAATGGAAACCAGCTCAGTTCCAAATATTTAATGCCTGAGCTCACATCTGTGAAGTTATCTTAAAAGAATGCAAAATATCACTCAGAATGATAGTAACTTAACCCAACTCCCAATCCCAAGGGACAAATATGTGTCATGCTTGGAATAAATTGTAGATTGAAACACCACTTAAGTAGCAAGGTGATTGAAATAATGAAATGCACCACAAAATGTTGATGCTATAATGTGATATGAATTACCATAGTAAGATTAGCTTGAGTAACACATTAATGTAACTTTATTATGTTTGGAGACAGCTTGTACATATTACAAATTAGAGACACAGGTGAAATTTTTTATTTCAGTCATGATGGACATAGACCACCTTACTCCATACTCAAAAAATATGCATCAATGCTCACCTACTTTTCTGGGCTCGTTGCTGCTTCTTGTGAACAAGAGTGCCAAACTCGAAACGCGTCAGTCAGCCACAGTTTAGTGACTGTGACATATGCTTGTGCTACGCTGTGATTTTAACTTTCTACAATAAAGCTGTGTGTTTACCTATATCGGAGTCGGGAGTCTGTTGCGGTGCAAGCCTCGTTTGGAGTAAGCGCCAGGAAACCCTGTGTGGAATTGGAGTGATAACACCTTACTCCATGCCACTAAGATTATACATTGCATTACTGGGTTTACGGACAGCATGAACATTATATTATAGCTATCACTAAAGACAGCAATAATATCACTGGGCAGCCAGGGACAAGTACCACTAATCCCATTTCACTCTCAAGGATATGGTGCGATTAATTCTTCCATCCTACAAGGTCCATATGAAGCCAACAAAGATATAGGCTCAGTTCCACAGGCTACTCAAGTCAGAAAGTAGAATAACCAATAAAGGCAATACATCCCAGTACTTAAAGGAATGTTCCGGGAGTTAAAAAAGCTTCTTCGTACGTTGATTCATGATAGAAGATAGAAGATAAGGATCATACTTACCTCCTGGACGCTCCCGTTCAGTTCTGACGGTCATCCCGGTGATCTCCGCTTTAGCACTGAATGTTCATCGTTCATGTGACTGGTGCAGTCAATTGCAGGCCACAGTGGTCACGTGCACAGGGGAATTTAAGAGCATTGTGCGATTTTAAATACGAATCTTGGCCTTGGGTGTTCCTTGTAGAGACCACCATCTTATGTCTTATAGGCTAGGCAATGTTCCTTGGGAAAAAAGGTATGCAAATTAAATATTTCAACGGGACAGTGCCTGTTGCTAAGTTTGCCTCCCCGTTTTACAGACCGCACACCTACTTTTCATGACAAGCCTCTTTTTACAGGTAGATAGATAGGTATATATGGCCCCTGTAGGTAGATAAGTATACATATATATGCCCCCTTTTATGTAGATACATAGGTATATATGGCCCCTGTAAGTAGATATTTAGATATGTGCTCCTGTAGGAAGACAGCTAGATCTATATGCCCCCTGTAGGTAGATAAGTAGGTATAAATGCTCCCTGTAGGTAGATAAGTAGGTATAAATGCTCCCTGTAGGTAGATAGGTAGGTAAACATGATCCCTGTAGGTAGATAAGAAAGGAATATATGTCCCCCTGTAGGTAGATAGGTAGGTTTATAAGTCCATTGTACTTAGGTAGGTAGATAGATCTACATGCCCCTTATAAATAGTTAGGTAGGTACATATGACCCCTGTAGGTAGATTAGTAGGAACAGAGGCCCCTCTAAATTATACTCCCCTCTCTCCATTCCCCCACCGAGCAGCTAGCTTTGGGAACTTACAATGGGACGCTGCTCCCAACATCTCCTAGGCTTTCAGGCTAGGAGATATAGCAGGCGCAGGAGGCCTGATAAGAATGTTTTATCATGCCTTCTGTAAGCTTACTCCTGTAAGCTCACAAGAGTAATAGCTATCGACTCCATGTTCTAACATAGTTTTCAACTGAGGATGCACATACAATTGAAAAGATGTTGGGTGTCCGGGCTTGCACACAGACGTGCCCCCTGGACCTGCTGCAAGGGATGTGTTCCATCTGAAGCAGACTGCTCCCCACCTGCTCCCCTTTTCTATGCCTCTGCAACAGGAAGAAAACTGTCAGTCAGTGTCCATACCCAGGGCCATCATTAGCACCTGCCACCTTGTTTCACAGTAATGGTAGAGAGAACAGGTTGCAGGCTATCGGCTATCCAAATTGCATGTGCATCCTTTTGACGCACATATAATTTAGATGAACGGCAGGACAGACGGAGCGATGCACTCCCTGAACCTGCTGTGTGATGCTGTGCAGGCGGCATAATGAAGTGACATCATCGCGCCACCTGCACTGCTTCCTGTCCTAGGCACCAAGCCTAAAGCACCCGGCTTGGGACCTAGAGCAGGCATACTCTCCGGAGGAGCATAGAGGTAAGTACCTACCTAATGGGGGCCTCAATCTACCTACCTATCTATAGAAGGGCCCCAATTTACCTACCTACTGAGGGGACTTTATCTACTTATCTACCTACTGGGGGCCCCTATCCACCTACTTACTGCAGGTACTCTATCTAACTACCTCCTGGGGGCACCTATATACCTACCAGTAGGTACTGGGGAGGCATTATCTATCAAACTACTTCTTGGGGGCCCCTATCTACTTACCTACCCACTGTGGGGACTATATTTACCTGCCTACTGGGGGTCCCTTTCGACCTACTTTTAAAAAGTCCTGAAACATGACGAAGATAAACTTGAAACATGAAGATATTATGCTTAGGCTCTTTTCACAAAACATGAAATACTTCAATTTAAACGCATTATAAGCTCCTAATGTGAATGTTTAATGGATGCCTCTGATGGACCCCATACATTTTAATCTGTCTTCCACTGGCACTAATTGAAAAAACTTTCACAGTGCATTACACATATTTTTAGTAGATATCTCTGTCTGCTGCACTATTTCATACAGCAAGTTAATATAAACCCTGAATATACTGCACAAATTGGGGCCAAAATAACACTGTCTTGGCCTCCATCAGGACGCACAGGGGCTTCCCAATGTATATGGTAAATGTACATTGCTAACACAGTTAAAAAATATCATTACGCTGACATTACTTACGTTTTACTGCTATGATTCTATTATGGTCTGAGGTTTTGTGGCTTGTTTTATTTAATATTAATGTACTTGTCCTGAAACTATTCTGTATGTATTGCTTCTATTACATTTTGCACTCTATTGATTGTGTTATAAATATATATTATCATAGCCAGCATTTACAGTTGGTGCAGTATTTGCCACTTAGGTTGAATATTGTGAAATTGTGCCCCCCAAACTATAATGCTTGCTTTAAAATGTTTAAAAAGCAAAAATAAAAAGTGAGAGATAATTCAATTGAAGATCCCAATAATTAACAAACAAGTTATTTCAACCCTTTAGTGCACAACCTATTTAGGGCTTTCAAGAGGTATTTCCATCTCAATGATTAGCTTTATACATCTAGGCAAAGGTAAATAACGATTATTTCCACATACATTTCTATTCTAATTTTGCTTCATTTCGGCAGTTTTTCGCTCCAGCTTGTTTACAGAAACTTTCCTAGATTACAGGTGTCGTAGCTTAATAAAGCTTTTCAGATGTTGATCGGGTTTTCAAATTAAAAAGCAGTTGAAGGATTTATTCAATGCAAGCATTGGAGACACACACAGCATATTACATTGCATATACAGGATGTCTGCCCCCTCCTACTGCAATTCATGTTTTTATAGACCCCCTTCTCCTGCAAGAATACATTTAGCCAATCAATTCAAAACATAGCTAGTCTTCTTATACCCTGGTTTAAAGTTTAGTTTCCATATGGCCACCTCCTTAACACACCTTAAACAAAGAAACTTTATCTTTAAATGTCTATACCTTCCAAGGCCATGTGTTTTCCAATCATTGGAGGAGGGGTAGGGCATGCTATTAACATTCCAAAGAAAAACCTGAGTGTTTCAAACCGTTGAATGAAAAGCACATAAAGAGTGCAAATCTTATAAATAATAAAACTATAGATATACCTCACAATTCCCCCTTTGACGCTACGATATGTGTGGATCCAGATCTGTCATTAGTTTTTTTCTGAGTACATTCCTCATGCATTTAACCTGCCAAATTGCCAGTCTTCACTAGTTATATCTTCTTTATTCCCAACCGTACCAGCTGGATTCTTAGTAAAAAAGATCATCTACACATATTAAGCTCATCTAACATTTTGAGGCTGCCATATGCCTGAAGAGAAAGATATATTATATTCTCACAGTCACAACAAGATATAAATATCTTCTTCTTTTAGTTTCCTAACAACAATGACCATTAAATACACAGCACATTATTATGAGCAGTACACCATGTATAGACCATCTGAAAATAACCTAACATACATCCACTAGGCTCTAAAAACAATTTTGCTGATAAAAAATGACAATATGTCACCCCATAATGAGGCCTTCTTCACTTGTGTTTGCTTTCTCAACCATGACATCACTCAGCATTCAAAAAACACTATTTTTTAAAATTGCCCCTTATTTGCAAAATTTCCTACAGAACAGTATAAAAATAAATGTAACTTATACTTATGAAAACAAAATGATATTATCCCATTTGTCCTGGGCTTGCTATCTGCTGCCCACTTATATACAGTGATCCTGGGGAATCTTGTTTAAAAATCTACATCCTTATGGGGGACTAAGAAGTAAAATGGTGCAGCCTAGATATTCTGCATGTTCTTTCTACACAAGACGAACCCCCTATATGCAGCATATATCATCTTCTGGTAGATCTTTCATTATGTGTGAATTCATGTAATAGATTACTATCATGTTACAAAAGAGCAATTCTAATATACACACATCTCCCTTTAACTATCGACAGATGGTTCTAAACTGTATTCCAAAACCTACATTCGAAGTTTTATCACCATTATCTTGAGGGACCTGATTACTAAAAGTCATTTCCAAATGCCAAGAAACACTTGTACACTATCTGCAAAAAAAAAAAAAAATATTTACTCTCTCTTTCCATCTTAAACTATAAGCATCTACTACTAAACAAGTAGTTCTTACACCAACATAAATCCCTACATTATCACAGATAGAGGCCTTTACTATTGACACTTTCAACTCATGAGCTCAAAACTTCCTTAACTTCCTAACGGTACTGTACTCTTATAATCCCCCAGACCTCTCCTATAATATCACATTCCTCTCAGACTCTCATCGTATGTGTTGTGGAGGTTAACATACAAAAACTTTGCATGTGTGTCCCATCTTGCTATGGGAAAGGAGTACCCTCCAGTGATTTTCAATCATTATCCAGATTTGAAATTAGGAGCAGTAGTTTCAGGAGGGTGAAGGCAAGACCATAGTAACAGTTTCCTCCCAGGTTGACAGAATAACTAAGATAAGGCATAACCTAGCCACATTGCTGGGGTGTGCACAATTCAACGAGTAATCAGTTGATAGTTTTATGACGATGCAGGAAACTTATTCACATCTTTCACTTTCTAATTCACGGGAAGGAGTGATTCTCGATCGTAGTGGCTGGTGTGGACTCCAGTTGTTTCTTTCCCTCTAGTTTTCATCAAGTCTCAGTTTTCAG
Source organism: Phyllomedusa bahiana (assembly GCA_025379985.1). NCBI lineage: Eukaryota > Metazoa > Chordata > Amphibia > Anura > Hylidae > Phyllomedusa > Phyllomedusa bahiana. Next base: position 76,680 of record JAODAL010011239.1, on the reverse strand, counting down.
CAGAACTTGAAAGGACCGTCGAAAATGATAAGGCTCAAGACTCCTTCTCACGTGTCCTTTCAGGACCAACCCAATCCCCCATTCAAGGTTGTGCCTCTCAGGTCTCATCTCAATCTGGAATAGAATCAAAAACTTTTTTTTGACTGGTTTCAATGTTCGTTTCTTCTGCAGGGTCCATACATATCCTGTCAACATCTGTTTATGCTGTTATGAGTTAAAACCTGTGTGAAAATATGGCCCTGTCTTGGGGGAAGACCATCCAGATCTCATAGGGATACCGTTTCAATTTTCCTCAAGTGTACACAGACTGGGGAAACAAGCTATGTCAAACACTCTGACCATTTGCTTTCCCTGTTTTTTTTTTTCATTTAACTGTTCTATTTTTTTCCCCTTTCCCTCTGAAAAGTGGTAGAGAACGTGGAAAGGCCTGTTCTAAACCTAAGCACCCGTCTCTCTTTCATGACTTCTCCTGGGAAGTGTGGTTCCACAATCACTCTCTATTGCTTCTGGTAGCCCAAATCAACACTTAATTGACTTATTGGCACTTTTTTTCTGATGCTTTCTGTATTGGGAAGGCTTCAGGCCAACCAGAAAGAGGTATACTCACCAAGAACAATTTGCACGTCCTTGGATGGACACAAACCGGTTCAGCAATGTGTTTTCTAGGTGAACTTTCTATGTTACCTATGTCTGTGTTTTGCACATAGTCGTACAGACTTGAAAAGTATCTGGCTTCGGGCCGTACTGAAGCCCAAGAGCAACCAATACTTGTTACTAGCAAACATATACAAAGCGTTTTGGACTGGTGGGTCACTCCATAGCTCTTAGCCATCATTGGGAAAAGGACCCAGGGGAGGCAGAGCTATTGCCCACTCTCCACATGCCACCTCTCGTTTAACTAAAGATCCCTGTTTCTTCTCCTCATCCCCCGCTTTTTGACCTTCTGAGCGGAGATTTGAAGGGCCTAAGGACATCAGGGTTAAGATGGTCTATGGTGTGACAACGGCCTGTTACAGTCACAAGATCCTTAACCTAGTCTTCGTCGCAAGCCAGTTTGCCGCTTTTGTCTGCACATTATTACCCCATGCTTCGGGGCTGTCAATTTTTGTATGTGTCCTGACCTTAATTGGTTCCAAGCTTTGAGGCACAAAAGGGCTTTCATATAGGTCTTGGACACTTTCTGCAATTCTGATGGGTTTCTATTTGATGTTAAGAATGCCCAGGTTCTCCATAAAGGAGGGACCATAATCATGGGGCTATTATCCCAAATGTATGAATCGAGTCCTGTATATATGTTTTTATGTCTACCATCTGGCCGAGCTGTTCATCGCCTCTTGTAGTGTTCTCGAACTCCCCTCCTGGCAAATGAGGTGGTAGTGTTTATTACCTTATGTTGCGTGACCACTCGTATATCCAAGTGTGGAAGCCTGCTGATTCCCAGTACCCTGGTTAAACTCAAAGGTTAGAAATTTAAGTGATTTGTAAAGACCTTCACATGGGTAAACCTGTTGTTTCTTGTGAGCCATTAAGACCATACAATCATATTCCTTCCTCATCTTTACCATCTACCCTTCTTTTCCCCTTTGTTCCTAGAGTTCTAGGGTAACAGAGCGGTAGAGTTTTTCAAGGTTCTACACTAAGTCAGTGAAAACACTTGGGACATCAGTAACACACTCTGCAGGACGTTAGCAAACAGTCCAAAGATATGTCATACGTTGCATCTGAGAAAATCATTTAACATCAACAGGGTATGTATTGTTACGGGGAAATCCAGTAGAACCTCTGAGACTTTATGTATAAGTACTTGTACTACAGTGGCTACTCGTACACATAAGGGGTTTCTCTCGCCACTGGATCTAAACTAGCTGAGTTATATCTACTGGTCTCTGCTGTGCACCACGTGACTGTGTAAGGACTGCCGTGGCATGACCAGCCATCTCAGCGCAGTACAGCGAGAACAGCTTGTCATAAGTCAGGTTGGGGGGGGGGGGCCCAGGCATGTGTAGAGGAAATTAAACAACTTCATGAGTTTTTGGGATTTGTTAAGTACCAACTTCTATCAGCTCAAATGGAGTCTGTAGCCAAACACTCAGTACAAGAAGCTGTATGAGCAAGCAAGCTGAATCATAATAAAAAATAATTAACAATTTATATAAAACACAGGGAATATTCTGAGTTATGACTCCCAGAAGTCAGGTCCTTAATTCTGGTATTCGGCTCCTCTGTCAGGTGCCTGGCACAAATGACAAACGGTGTCCTAGAAGGTAACCTTGGTCTACAAAAACGAGTACATGTCAATTAGACTCATGCCCTTGATCAGCTAAAAGAAACAAAAACAAAAACAAGATAGTGCAGCCTCTATATACTTTTCCACTGTCCACTGGCACATCTCAGGTTAAATGTTAAGATATCTGAACTACATTATACAACGAAAAATACCTTAAGGAAGTAGAAGACTAAACTGAACCCTTCTCTACAGTAACCTGCTAGTCCCAAAAAACTGACCACTCACAAACTGTGAGCCTGTTTCTGGAAGATCTACAACTATTGGCTCTTCCCCTGAGCCCGCCCCTGAGTCTGGCAGCAATGTACCCTCTCTTTCTTTACCATCAGTTGGTGAAAAAGCTCATCAGCTGCACACATCATGTAGGACTACATGCTTACATAGAACAAGACAGACAAACCAAAGAGTTAGCCAACACAAAGAAGTAACCACAATGAAACCCTTAAAACAAACAAAGAACCAAAGGAACTATTCATCCCAAAGCGCACACAAACAACACAACAACACATAAGTAAACAGAATTGAAAAAGAAGGAAAATTAAAACAAAAATCAATGACCCCCACACCCCACAAAACGCAAAACGAAGATGGCAATGACAAATAAATCCCCTAGATATTAGGTAATTTAGAGTATTATACTTCAATCATATATAAAAAAATTAGTAAAAATTCATCCTTACATTCCTACAAGAGAACACAAGGTTTAATAATTTAATTTTGCTCCTCTCCACCTAAAGAGAAACATTTGGTAAAAAACAGTAATTAACATTCCTGGTAATGAATAAAAAAGTATTAAAACATAGAAATTTCAAAATTTTGACAACTTATGTGCACAAAACCCCAAATTATTTGCTTATATAAAATGTAGCTCGTTTAATTGCCACGTGGACTTTTAATTTTTACTGTCAACCTAATTTAAGAGATATCCTTTGCAACTTTCACCAGATATAACTTATATTCTATATTTACAACACAAGCATACATGAATAAATAATATTGCTTATTTTTTACCAAAACATCATCTGCAACTTTTTTTCCTGTAAAGACAAAACATATCAATTACACACAAACAAACGAAAAATTCATTATTGTTCAACCACAGATAATGCAGTAATCACTAAAAAACATCTGGAGCTGGACTTCTACGCCCCTCCCCTTCCTGAAATCAGAGCTGCTTGGCTGCTGTGGCAGCTATCGATCCCAGAGTCACAGAAAAGGAGGAAATAACCTTTTTCACTGCAATTCTCATCTCACATGCATCATACCTTTCCATTAAACCCATTATAGATCTTTGTTATGTCCATCTATGAAAGCTGTACCCAGTATCCTACACGTCCAGCTTCCATTTCTTGGGAGTACCCCAATGTCTGTCCATCTCATCTGGAGCATAGCAAAAAACTTATCAACTGCTTCTCCCTTTTCTTGGGTTACATCTGATAAATTTACTGACTGCTCTGCTGCTTTTCCCTGTGCCCCATCTCCTAATTACTGACAATTATTCCTCTCCTGATGACCCTCTCGTGTGCAACCACCCCGCCAACCTTCCTTGACATTCTTGAGGTTTTATTGGGGTTCAAAATACTTGTTTTCAAGAATGGTGACTAGAAGAAGCATCTGTTTTTGCTCTTGCAGGGACTCAATATCCATCCAGGTACATTTAGAGTGTGGCCAGGATCTGAGGCTAATCCCTTACCCTTTTGTGTAGGAATGTCTCTGGGTCAGGAAACTTTTTTAATCATAGCTAATGGTACGTGGACTCCTTTGTTTATACTCAGTCCCCTTGAGCAGTCCTGTGGAACTTTTTTAAAGGGGTTTGCCCCATTGGGGCAATATCTGGTTCCCCCCCCATCCCCTCCCTTCTGGGGGCATAGCATTTCCAGAGTTGAGGAACCCTACTGGGTGAAAAAAGGGTTTTACTTTTGGTCTCCCTGCCACATATCTGGGATTGTAAGGGGTGTGGAAAACCCCCCCCAAAAAAAGTTTTGTGCACGGTAACAAAGGGAAGTATTAAAACCCCTAAAATTTATCAGGAGCATTAGGTCCCATGCCCCCAGTTTTTGGGTGCGAGTAAATTTTTTATATGGGCCCCCTTTTTTGGGGAATTTTTGGTCGGGGTGCTCCAAACTTACACAAGCCCCCCTTCCCCCCCGGGAAATTTCTGGTGTGGCAAAACTAAAAAGTCCAACCCCCGGGGTTTGTTTTATAAGGGGGGTGGCTTTTTAAAAGGGGAGATTTTTAAAATTTATTCTCCTTTTTTTTCTAATAATCATTACCCTTGTTACATTCATCCCGGGTAAACTCTTTGTTTTAAGGGTCTCCTACATCCTCCTTCCCATATTTCCCTTTGAAAAAAACCTCCCAATTTCTTTGCTTCTTCAGACAAACTTTTCACCCAACCACCTCTTTGTTTCCCTTCCGGAAATTCTTCCAAAAATTTTAACACCCAAAAACACCCTTTTTTTGTTATTCCCTTTTTTCCCTTTAAATTTTCTGTTTTCCCTTCCCATGTTTTTTTTTCCCGCTTTTCCCCACAATTTTCTTTTTGAAGTTTTTATTTTTAAAAAGAAAATTTTTTTCAGTCCCAACAAAGTTACCATAAATCGTTTAAAATTTTCTAAAAGGTGTCGTCACACTAAAATTATTTAAAAGGGAAAAATTTCCCCCTGTTTGTGGTTAGATTAAATTCAAACCACTCATTCAATTTCCCTTTTAAAATAATACACAAATTTTTTTGTTGTACCTCTGAGATGTTTTGATTAAAAAATTTAATCCACTCATTCGGTCTCTAACTATTAAAAAAACTATTTGATCGTACCCTCTGATGGTTAGATTAAAAATTAAACCCATCATTCACATCTCAAAATTTAAAAAATTGTTAGTATGTCCTGTGGTTAGATTAAAAATCAAACCAATCATTCACTCTCTAACCAACGGACGAAATAATTTCTCTAATAAAAGCTATTTTTGAAATAACAGGGCGTTGTGGGTTAAAAATCCGGGGTGGGGGCCTTTTGTTTTTTTCTGGGTGGGCGGGTTCACACGACATTTTTCGCGCCTATTGTAAAATGCGGATGTTTTTTTACAGAGAAAACCTTTTTGTTCCTGTCACTAAATTTTTGCACATCCCCCACCGATCCTGTCCATTCCTCAGCAGTCATGTACAGTAAAATCCCAAAGACAAATTTATTTTTTTTGAAATTTCACCTTTATAGGGAAAAAACCCCTAAAAAAGTCCCAAAAAACCACCACCTGGACAAATCTACCAGACAAGTGATTGTTCTAAACCCCCCTACAAAAAACCCGACCCAAAAAAAATTTCTTCTTAAGGCTCAAATTCCCGCCAGCCTGACCAACGCGACCCCAATGTTCATCAGTGACACAGGTCGATTTTTATACCCCCCCTTTTTGTGACCAATTGGTAGTTCTAGTTGTATGTAATTTAGACATATAAGTGATTACACGCATTAATTTAGTGACTCAAGGAGACGTCTTTTTTGAAACAGCGTCGTTCATTTCCCCCTTTTTTTTCCCCCTCCGGTTCAACCTTCATGCTGATTTCTCCCCGGCCAAAACTGTCCCTGGGGGTTTGGACACAAATATCTTAGAATCCCCCATTTCCAGCAAACCCCTTAAAATTTGGGTTTTGCGTCCCCTGTTAGGTATATAGGGGGGCCCGAGCGTATATGGGGCCAAGGAGATATTGGGGCCACACAGTAAATGGGCCCCCAAGGCAGGGATATGGGGCCCCCAGGCAGGGGATTAGGGGCCCCAAAGGAGTAATTGGGGGCAAAAGGCAGGGATTGGGGCCACGGGCAGGTATTAGGGGCACTGACAGTATATGGGGGACGGGCGTATATGGGGGCACTGGGCGTTATGGGGGCCACAAAAAGGTATTTTGGGGCCCTGAGGCAGAATATAGGGTCATGAGGCGGGATATGGGTCCTGAGGGGTATATGGGGGCCCCCAAGGCGGTTTTATAGGGCCACAGGCAGGGATATGGGGGGGGCCACGGCAGGGATATGGGGCCCCAGGAGGGATATGGGGCCCCCAAGGGGCGGGGGGTATGGGAGCCACGGCGGTATGGGGGGCCCCAAGGCAGGGTATGGGGGGCCACAGGCAGAAATTGTGGGCCCCCGGAGGGATATGGGGGCCACAGGCAAATATGGGGCCCAGGGAGGCATTATAGGGGGACAGGCAGCTTATGGGGGCCACAAGAGGCATTATGGGGGAAGACAGGGATATGGGGCCCGGGCGTATATGGGGGGCCATGCAGGGATATGGGGCCCCAGGGCAGGCATTATGGGGCACAGGAGGGTTGGAGGGGAAGGCCCCTATATGGGGGGCACAGGCAGGGGTATGGAGGCCAAAGGCAGGGGAAAGGGGGCCCAGGCGTATATGGGGCCCCAGGCAGGCATATAGGGGACAGGGGCATTTATGGGGGCCAAGGCAGGGAATGGGGGGGGAAAAAAGGGGGCCCCAAGGGAGGGATTTGGGGGCCACAGGGAGGGTTTGGGGGCCACGGAGGCTTTTGGGGCACGACAGGGTAGGGGGGCCCCAGGCAGGCATTTAGGGGGAAAGGCAGGGGTTGGGGGCCAAAGGGGAGATTTTAAGGGGCACAGGAGGGTATGGGGGCCCCGGCAGGCATTTAGGGGCAAAAGGCAGTTTAAATGGGGGCCCCAGGCAGGGAATGGGGGGACAGGCAGGATTAAGGGGGGAAAAAGGCAGCTTTTTGGGGGGCCCCAGGAGGGTATGGGGGCCCCAGGCAGGGGTTGGGGGCCACAGGCGGCTTTAGGGGGAAGGAAATTTTTAGGGGCTGAGGCAGGTAAAAACCCATAAAAATAACAACTTAATACTCACCTTAACTCCCCCCGGGGACGGGGCTCCGGGCCTTTCAAACCCGCGCTCTCCGGGGAGCTCCTCGGGGGCACGGGCCCATGACGGCCCGTGCGCCCGAGGACAAGGCAGCGTCGCGATGACATCACGTCCAATCGCGACGCTGCCGGCTGAGGTGCACTGGCAGCGCCGGGTCCTCAGTACTGTGAGCGACCCAGGCATCCTCGCGCGGTGTAGGACCTGCGGGTCCGCACTGTCTGCGGGGTCAGGATCGCTCGCCTCTCTGCCCCTCAGAAGCACCTCAGCTGTGTGTGCGTCCATCGACGCACATCAAGCTTAAGAGACAGTCGGTGCCCAGGCCCAGCGCAGAGGCCTGGAGCCCTGGAAAACTCGGGGCACAGGGGGTTTTATTCGGGGCCCGAGCCCCGAATAAAACACCCTAGCGACGCCCCTGGCAATAACCACTATCATAAAGAGCAGGTCACACTCATTGAAATTTAAATCATTGTGCTGTCAATACCCAACAACCTATTCAGCTCATTCGGTTCATTCAATTGAGGGATTCACCTCCCCCTCCCACAGGAATTTCCTTTGTTCAAAGCCAGCTAAAGTTAGGACACTGCAGCCATGAGACCTTTGAACCTTTCACAAAAGTAAAGCTCTACACAAAGAACAAATTCTTATACTCATACAATTTTCCAAACTTAACTTGTTTATATTTCTTTCACTGGGTGCCTCATCAGCAAGAGCCTCATACTGTCATCAATCATGCAAACACTCTTTCAAACAACCCTCCTGATTTTTGTTATACTGTTATATTAAATTGTTTCCACAACCAATCACATTCATCACTGTCATTATCCAAACCTCACACACATATATATATATATATATATATTAGTATTGAACCACAGATCACATCATTTCATTTGATCTTTATCAAGGTTTTTAGGTCTGTATGTCTAAAGTATCTGGAAAACTCCAGAAGAGAAGCCAATACTTGTAAGTGACAGAATAATATAGTAAGCAAATAAAAGCTTACCTTTTTTTGATTTGATGCGCAGCTTATTTATTCTGCTTTTCCAGTATTGTTCATCTCGTATTAGTCGGATGCCAATAAATTTTGCTGAGCCCCACCGTTGGTGCCATTTGTTGTAGCTTAATAAAGCTTTTCAGATGTTATCGGTTTTCAAATTAAAAAGTAGTTTGAAGGATTATTCAACGCAGCATTGGAGACAGCACACAGCATATTACATTGCATATACAGTTGTCTGGTCTGCCCCTCCACTGCAATTCATGTTTATAGACCCCCTTCTCCTGAAGAATAACATTTAGCCAATCAATTCAAAAACATAGCTAGTCTCTTATACGCTGGTTTAAAAGTTTTAGTTTCCATATGGCCAACCTCCATACTCACTGAGAACAAAGAAACTTTATTCCTTTAGATGTCCTATACCTTCCATGCATGTGGTTCCAATCATTGGATGAGGGGGTAGGGGCATGTCTACCGTATTAACATTCCAAAGACCGAGTGTTTTCAAAACCGTTGATGAAAAGCACACAAAGAGTATATGCAAAATCTTATACGTATAAAACTATAGTTATTACCCTCACACAGGATGGAGCTTACTGAGATAAACTTAAATCTTTTCGAGTTTCTGACCAGAGAGAGCTTAGGAGCCTTGTGCTGGGCTGCCAGGGCTGTAGAGTGATTGTTATCTCTGTATGTAAATACACAGATAACAGTGTGATTGAAGAAGAATCACACTATTCGTCTTGGTAGATTCCTCCTGTGACAAAAACAGCTTTGCTAACTTACATTTATAGCCAGACATCCTGCTTTGGCAGCATCTTTTATTAAAACCCCTTCATCTCCAATGTCCCTCTAACTAGCACAGCTAGGAATAGGAGTGTCACGTCAGAGGAGGTGCAGTGGGCCTTGACTGCTACCCAGCCCACTGTCACTACCTACTTGGCGTGCTGCCCTAGACAGCAGACCCCAACTGGACGACAGTCCCTACGCTGGTATGTGCAGGGCCGTCAGGGGAAGGCAGAATAATCAACAGTCCGGGTCGTAACGGTGCGGTACTCAAATCCACAAATCGAGAAAAGCCAGGAGAATAACAGAAGCAAGCCACGGGTCAAGACACAGGAGTAACACGTACAAAATCATAAGCCAGAATAAGTCGAGGAGCAAGCCGAGGTCAAGTGAACAGTAGTAAACAAGCAACAAGGAACTGGGAAGCGCTATGGATAACCTTTCAACAGGCAATGTCAGATTACACTGAGCCAGTTTAAATGATGCCCCGGACACCGCCCCCGCAGCTGATTGTGCGTGGCCCTCGGCTTCCTTAATGGCCTGTGCGACTCACCCTACCTGACCTGATTGAATCCGAGCTGTGTCAATTTATTGTCCACCACCACCCGAAGTGACCGTCTTACCCTCAGAAGTAGGAAGATTGGTCATGAAGTCCATGGAGATGTGGGTCCATGGATGCTCGGGTATAGAACGAGGACAGAGTTCCCCAGGAGGACGAGTTCTGGGAACCTTTGCCTGAGCACAAATGTCACAAGCTGCCACATAGGCCTCTACATCACGATACAATGACGGCCACCAGTAGTTACGAGAGATCAGCCTCTTTGTGCCAGACACTCCGGGATGTCTGGATAATGCAAGTAATAATTATTCCTTAATAATCGTAAGCGAAACTGAGCGGGCAGGACAAAGACTCTAGAACAGGACAATTTCCTGGCCTCATATCCTGGTGCATTTTAAACTCGGTGGCTAATCAGGTGGACGTGGCCGAGACAATCGTTCGTCTTGTAAAATGGGGTACAGGATCCTCCCAAGAGACGTGACTGGCACAAAAGCTTCCCACTAGATAAACGCATCCGTTTAATATTTATTAGTAAAAAACAACCGCCCAGTGACCTGATGATAGCATTGTGTTTCAACCTTTAGCGTTCTCTATAAAGGTAAGGTTTTATATGATCAAAAGGCCCATTTTAATAGCCAACAACGTCCCGGTTTCCCAACGTCATAATTCTTTCCTCCGAGGAAAATTTCCGGAAAAGAAGCGCAGTGGGGCAGAGATTAGTCATGGAAGTCAACCCCTGAGACAGGACCGCCCCTACCCCAAACTCAGAAGCATCTACCTCAACGACAAAGGGTTTGGACTGGTCAGTTTGATCAAGACTGGGCTGTGAAAAAACACAGTTTAAGTTTCTCAAACGCCTATAAGCCCCTAAGGTGCCAGTTTACTGATATTTACACACCTTCCTTTGTCATATCAGTCCAACGAGAAACAGAAAATTTTGAATAAATTATTCGATAATAGTGTAGCAAACCCTAGTATCGCTGCTGAGCCCGTCCAGAGAGAAGGACGGACCCAGTCAAGAATAAGCCTGAACCTTATCAGGATCCAATAGGAACGAGTTGGGCGTTAGGAATACACCCCAGAAGGGAACCTCCTGACCCCAAAAACACACTTCTCGTGCTTGACAAACAAATTATTGATCTTCAAGATCTGTAACACTTGTCGCAACGTGTTTAACGTGTGGACGCCAATTACTGCGAATATATAAAATGTCATCCAGATAAACGACCATTACAACGACCAATGATTCTCAGCAAACGGCATTTACCAGATTCCTGAAAGACCGCGGGAGCATTACACAACCCGAAGGCATCACCAGATATACAAAAAGACCTCCGGGTATTAAATGCGTATTCCACGTCATCCCCCTCTTAAGTACTAACAAGGTTATAGCCGCCCTTAGGTCCCTAGCTTGTATTAAAACACATTAGGCCCGCTGAATTTTATTAAACAGATCAGAATCCAACGGTAAGGGTACTGGGTACTTTCACCACTATTTATTGGAGCTCCCGATAATTGATGCATGGGCGGAGACTTCATCTTTTTCTTAACGAGGAAGAAGCCTTCACCCATAGGGGACATGGAGGGGTCGAATGTGACCCTTCTGTAGACTCTCTGCAATGTATTGCTTCATGCGGTTCTCTCAGGACCCCGAGCAGATTATATATCCTGCCTTTAGGAAACCTCACCCCAGGCAATAGTTCAATATCGCAGTCATAGGATCTATGCGGGGGTTAACTTCTCAGACTGTTCTTGGAAAACACCATCAGCAAAGTCACGAATAAAAAGGCAGGAATCTGCTCATTTCAGCATTACCCAAGAACAATTGGCAGACATTTCTCAATACACTTTTTTCCCCACCTAATTAATTCCCCAGAACTCCAATCAAACACAGGGTTGTGTTTCTGAAGCCAACACGACATCTTTATGTATAGACCCTACTAACATCTCAATTCAGGGTGCTAAACAGGATATACCCTTAACCATCGGGTAGAATCGATTGCGCACAAACCTGCAGGGAATCTGAAAAGGCCTCCAGGGTAAGGCTAGACCTTAGCGAATGAAGCGTCCACGAAATTGGAAGCCGAGTCCTGAATCCCACAAAGGCGTGCCCCGAATCATAACATGTTAAAATACGAAATTTTTCACTGGAAGCAACATTTTTTTTGATCACAATAGGGAATACCTCACGCCTAGTGTGATCTCCCCCGCGAGTCCCTAGGCGCTGGAGTTTTTCTTCCGGCCAAGACTTTCCTCTTAGGACACTCACGGATTACCAATGGCCTCTCCGCCCACAGTAGAAGCACAGTCCCTCGAGTGCGACGTGAGGTCCCTGGGTCGACTGGCAGCAACCCGCAGAAGAGGCCCTACCTGCTATAGGCTCCTCCGTAGTTATCCTTGCGCTAGCAGGTTCTGGATGGTCGTAAAATGGGGAAGAGGAAGAAAAATCGGTGGCACTCGTAGAAAGGGTCTGTTCCCGACCCCGTCTCTCCTAAAACCGTCTGTATGGCCGAACTAGCAAAGTGATAGCATCATCCAAGTGCCTGGAGTAGGATAAGTCCACAGCAAATCCTTAACATGTTTCTGTGCCCTAATCCCTCTCTAAACTGACACCTGAGAGCTGTCGTTCACCCTGAACGGAACACACCACGGCAAAATTTCAGAGGCAGACACCTCTACAGTCCGCTTACCCTGCCTTAAGTGGTGAGTTGTGTCTCGCCCCCCACCGCCTTCCCTATCATCAAAGAGGATCCCAAGGAGACAAAACATCTGTCTTACTGAAGACAAAGTCGTGCGAATCTGGGGAGTGAAACGCCCACGGTTTCCCTGGGGGACCTTGGATAATGACAATGGACAAGCCCCACTCTCTGTTCCTCACTACCAGAGTACATGGGCGTAGACGGAAATACAGCCGACATCCTTCCTTGTAAAGACAGAAAGGCCCTCCTGTCCACCTGAAAACCTTATTGGGTAGCTGAATGGGAGTTCAAACAAAAAGGGGGAAGCGATGTCTGGGAAACCTCCACCCTGGGGGGTAACCTGGAGGTCTCCTGCTGCTGTACCCTTACGACTAGCGCCAGATCTTGGACCAACTGGGTTCAGTCCCTGCACTCTCCACCAGTGCAGTCATCGGGGGTTTACATGGTGAGTGGAGAGCAGTAATGTTGCCTCTGCGAAAATGTCACTTCAGATGAGTGCAGTGGCCCTACTGCCACCCGCCCACTGTCCCTACCTACTGGCGTGCTGCCCTAGACGGGCAGATCCCCAATTGGACGACAGTCCCCTACATGGCTACGTGCAGGTCCGTCCAGGGGAGATGCACAGTCAGACAGGTCCGGGTCGGTAACGGTGCGGGTACGCCAAAGCCACAAATTGGGAACCAGGAGAATAACAGGAAGCAAGCCACAGGTCAAACACAGGAGGTAACACGGTACAAAATCAGAAGCCAGAAACGAATTCGAGGAGCAAGTCGAGGTCAAGTGAACAGGAATAAACAAGCACAAGGAAACTGGGAATCGCGATGGATAAACCTTTCTCAGGCAAGGCAGAATACCACTGAGCCAGTTTAAATGAGGCGCCCGGACACCGCCCCCGCAGCTGATTGGGGCGGCCCCCGAGCTCCTCTATTGGCCTGTGCTACACACCCTCTGACCTAATTGGGATCCGAGCTGTCAATCTTATGTTCAACAGTCAGGCTCCTCCCTGGGTGTGTCGACGGATTAACCCCTGCAGCGCTTGGCTCCTCTACGGCAGAAATGTGCGCTGTGACAAGGAGGTACCAAAACAGGAATTTCAGTCAATGCTGTAGAACCACTGATAGCCTATTTCAGTCAATGATGTAGAACCACTGATAGCCTGTACAGGAAGCGGGAACCAAAGAAAGGGGAGGAGAGAAGAATCTGTGAAGGCAGAACTTTTTTTTTTTTTTAAAGTTAACATTGCAGTCCAAGAACCAAAACACTTTTATTTTTCTGTTAACGTACCTGAGAAAAGAAACACCTGGAGATTCAAACCGATAAGAATATTCCAGTCATTGGCACAATGACTTAATGTAACACCTTGATTTTTGACCTTTTATATGGATACACTTCACACCCCATAACATACTGGGCAACATGTATGATCGGGAGTTGCGCCTGTTTTCTGGCGAAAACGGCGCCTCACCGATCCAAATCCACTGTCGGACACAGTGATGCGGTGTTAGGCGCAACTTTCACCACTTTTGGATGCGCCTAACATGAAGGGGCGTGCAATGGGCGCGGTGTGAGCTTTCTGGGGCGGGACGCACCATATTCGAATACTCCGAGGTATGTATGATCGCGGGTAGGCAAAGTGCGGCGCATTGCAGCGCTCGACAGCTTCGACAGGCAGACCTAGTTGAATCTGGACTAAATGAGCCGGAGGAGGCGAAGTGAAGCGAGAACGTAATGGAATGGGGCAAAATGTGCTCTAGGTCGACTGTTACAACAGTACACAGCTCTCAGCTCCGTGAGGCATGGAGTATGATTCAAAAAATCGTTTTTATTAAGTGTAAAACAATTTCTGAAAAGAGCTAAAAAAAAATCACTAACAAAAAAATCAATAACGGTGCAACATCAGGAATTGGGATATTGAAAATTGAAAACCAGCCAATCAGAATAGGAGCGACAGTAACCCATTATAACCTATGGAGTAGTATTGACCAATCAAATGAAAAGGCGGGTCAGTTCAAAATACAGTAAAAAAGGCAGAAAAGAGCTGATTGGTTGAACCAGCGGGGGCTTGGCTATCCCGGCCAATCAGAGTACGAGCTACTTTGTCGCATTGTAGTCTATGGAGAGATGGGGCACTGAAATCTCAGCGTCATGCGGCATGGAGTATTAGTAAATAAATCGTTTTTATTAGGTGTAAAACATTCTCTGTAAAAGAGCTAAAACCTCCTATAAACATACAAAAATAAAATCCATAACAACGCGTTTGTCACCGTCACCGGCGCAACATCAGGTATTGGGATATTAGAAATTGCCGGGAAATACAGTAATTCAAATTCTGTAAGCACTTCTCATTGGTCAGCAGAAACCAGCCAATCAGAATAGGAGCGACAGTGAACCATTATAACCTATGGAGAAGTATTGACAAATCAAATGAAAAGGTGGGACAGTTCAAAATACAGTAAAAAAGGCAGAAAAGAGCTGATTGGTTGAGCTAGCGGGGGCTTGGCTATCCTGGCCAATCAGAGTGCGAGCTACTTATGGGTTTTTTAATGCAATCTATAATAAAACTGTACATGACCGAAATGAATGATAAGACTCACGAAGTTTTGCTGATGTGTATATAAAATGAACAATAATATGGGTGTAACGAAAATAAACAAATATTAATTCAATAAATTCATTTTTATTTCTTTAATTTTGTTAGCCCCATATTATTGATCATTGGCTAACGAAATTAAAGAAATAAAAATTAATTTATTGAATTAATATTTATTAGTTTATTTTCGTTACACCCATATTATTGTTCAGTTTATATACACATCGGCACAACTTCGTGAGTCTTATCATTTGATTTCGTCCATGTACAGTTTTATTATAGATTGCATTAGAAAACCCATAAGAGCGTCGTTCGCTCTCCCATTGGCCCAAATAATCGCACCTCTTTTAACTTAGCCAATCACAAACAGAGCTCGCTTTGTATTTCTTTTCCTCATAGAACTCTATGAGATAAGTAGCTCACCCGCTGATTGGCTAAGCAGGATGAGCCCCTCTTCCCCCTAACCAATCACAGTAATAGAATATTTCCCATAGACAGTAATAACTTTTAGGGCGCCCTTCTATCGCGCCCTTCTTGCTCCACTCAAAATCGACGCACTACATCTGGTTGGTGGATTCATATCTGCCGCCTAGTCTCAACCAATCAGCTCTTTTCTGCCTTTTTTACTGTATTTTGAACTGTTCCGCCTTTTCATTTGATTGGTCAATACTGCTCCATAGGTTATAATGGTTCACTGTCGCTCCTATTCTGATTGGTTGGTTTCTGCCGACCAATGAGAAGCGCTTACAGAATTTGAATTACTGTATTTCCCAGCAATTTACAATATCCCAATTCCTGATTTGGTGACGGTCTCGGCGACAAACGCATTGTTAGGGATTTGATTGATGTATGTTTATAGAAGGTTTTAGCTTTTTCAGATAATATTTTATACCTAATAAAAACGATTTATTTACTAATACTCCATGCCTCACGGAGCTGAGATTTCAGTGCCCCCATCTCTCCATAGACTACAATGGAACAAAGTAGCTCGCACTCTGATTGGCCGGGATAGCCAAGCCCCCGTTAGTTCAACCAATCAGCTCTTTTCTGCCTTTTTTACTGTATTTTGAACTGTCCCGCCTTTTCATTTGATTCGTCAATACTTCTCCATAGGTTATAATGGGTCACTGTCGCTCCTATTCTGATTGGCTAGTTTTCAATTTTCAATATCCCAATTCCTGATGTTGCGCCGTTATTGATTTTTTGTTAGTGAATATTTTATGTATTTTTTTAGAAGGTTTGAGCTTTTTTTCAGATAATGTTTTACACCTAATAAAAACGATTTTTTTTATTCATACTCCATGCCTCCGGAGCTGAGAGCTGAGATTTATTTCTTGAGCGATCTTATATATTTTCACTTTAATTTTTAATGATCCACTTTTTCACTACATTTAATCGTTTTTAGACAGCTTTGATTTTTCACTTCATTCATTCATTTGAAAGACAACTCTTTTTGCTATTCACTAACATGTTTAATGATTTTTCGCTCATTTCCAGCCTGTCTCGAATCGGAATACATGTTAGGCGCAGTCCCGCACTGCGCCTAAGTCCCGCACTGCGCCTCACACACTGGCGAGGTGCATGGGAACTTTTCACCGCATGTATGAGAGCACCTCCACGGGCAGCGGATCTTAGGCGCAGTGCGGGACTGCGCCTAAGTCCCGCACTGCGCCTCACACACTGGCAAGGCGCAGGGAACTTTTCACCGCATGTATGAGCGCACCTCCTCGGGCGGCGAATCTTAGGCGCAGTCCCGCACTGCGCCTAAGTCCCGCATTGCGCCTCACACACTGGCGAGGTGCGGTGGACTTTACACCGCATGTATGAGCGCACTTCGGGCGCCGACATACATGAGGCGCAGCTTTCACGTTCGAGCGCTCGAAAACGTGCGCTCCAACGCGCCGAGATTCATACATGTCGCCCACTGTATCCAGATCTCTGCACTCCTCTGCCTTTATTGATGTAAGGATTCGGTGGATTCGCTGGACCACCGCAAGCGATGATAGTTAAGCGACACCAGGGAGCGGAGTCTAAGTAGCCCCCGGTATTCACCAGAGCCCGCCGCAAAGCGGGATGGACTTGCTGCGGCATGAGGCTACCAGGTCGCTACCCCTAACATGACTTGCTTGCGATGGCGGCGGGGGTACTGCGAGGTAAAGAATCGTAATCCAGAGGCGTAGTCGGGGACAGGCAGGAGGTCAGGGCAAGCGGCAGAGACTCGTGGTCAGAGACGGGCAGACGGTCAGGGCAGGCGGCAAACAGGCAAGGTCAGGAAACATAGCAGAACGGACTGGTACACGGGTAATCAGACAGGACTTTCCAACACTCTAAACAAGTCAAACGCACACCAACAATCTGGCAGAGAATGCTGGGGGCGTATTCCTTATATAGGACCAGCAGCCGGCAATAGACTCAATTACCGGTGTACTGGCCCTTTAAATCCAGACAAGCCGTCTCGAGTTGGTCAATGAGCACTGTTTCAAATTCCTACATTCTACTGTCAATTTGTGTGGGTGGAAGGAAAGTGCTCACTTTTGATTTGTAACATGGATCAAGGAGGATGGCCACCCAGTAATCGCTGTTCATTTTGATTGCCCTGATGTGTGGGTCATGTTGCAGGTATGTAGCATCCAAGCACTCATGTGTGAGATGCTGCCAGGATCTCCCAAACCTTGGGGTCGAGGGGCACTAACCAGATCTTCCTTCTCTTCTTCTTCCTCCTCCTGAAATCTGTGCCAACCTCCACTCCTCATCCTGACCATCACCAGAGGCCTGGCTAGTGTCATGCCCTCTACTCTGTGAGCTGAACTGCTTTCCTGCACCCGTACTGAACCTCGAACCACCACCTAAAGAAGACCGATACAATTGGGAAACAGTCGGGCCTTCTACATCCGACAGCGAGTAAGGCTCTGTGTTCGCCTCATCCACCTCCATCATTGCCGGGACCTGCTGCCGCAGAGAGTCTAGCGCTTGTTCCAGTATAAATATGACCACAATGGTCATGCTGACAATGCCATCATTCTGACTGACCATGTTGGTTGCGTCTTCAAAGCTGTCAAGGATGTTGCAGAGATCCTTCACCTGCCTCCACTCTCTGTGGCTCAACACGCCAAGGTCCACACCACTGCTCGTCAGGCCATGCGACACTTCATACTGCATAATTGCATTACGCTGCTGCCACAATCGCTGAAGCAGGTGTAGGCTGGAATTCCAGCGTGTTGCCAAGTCAACAAAGATGGTTGACGGGAGGCCAAGATGACGCTGCGACGCTGCCAGTCGTGCCGAAGCAGGGTGCAAACGCCGGAAGTGTGAGCTAAGATCTTGACCCTTCCTCAGCAGTTAAGACCTGGGTAGCGCTTGAGAAATTTCTGCACAACCAGGTTCAGGACGTGTGCCAGGCAAGGGATGTGCGTAAGTCTACCGATCCTAAGGGTGGAAAGGAGATTTCTCCCATTGTCGCACACCACATTACCTGGTGCCAGGTTCTTAGCACCCAGCCACTGGTTGGTCTGAGTGTGCAGAGCTGTCCACAGCTCTTGACCTGTGTGTTGACGGTCTCCAAGACAGATTCATTTCAGAATGGCCTGGTTTCTCTTAGCACGTGATGCTACCCATCGAGGTTGGGGATCTGCTCCATTCCAGCAGTGTGGAAGAGTGTCTGCCGAGCCTGAGACCCATCACTAGAAGCACTGTCATCCACCCAGCTCACCCAGTGAACAGTCAGGGAGATGTAACGCCCATGACCATGCTTACTAGTCCTTGTGCTGTAGTGAGATGGACTTTGGTGGACACAGATGCAGCCAATGCGTTTGATATCTTTTCTGCAACGTGGCGGGCCAGGCCAGATTTTCTGGCAAAGAAATGCCTGCTTGGCATCTGATATTGGGGGCATCTGTGTCCACCAGTCGGAAAGGCAACATTTCCAAAGCCAACAGCCTGGCGATGCCGACATTCAGGCCTTTGGCATTGGGATGGCTGGGGTGAAAGCGTTTCTTCTGCTCCCACACCTGGTACACAGAAGGCTGGCTGGTGGACTGACTGCTATATGGCGTGCAGGTCAGACTGGTGGAAGGGGAAGGTGTAGAATGTGTTGCTGGGGGTGGAAATCGGCTGACAGTATCTGGAACTGGGGATGGTGCTTGCCAATGCTGCTCGGGCACATCGGCAGCAGAGGACCGCTTGGGCTTGGAAGTGGCGGAGGCAGAAGATGTCATGGTGGTTGGAAGCCCCGGACATGTATGGCCTTTTTTCTCCAAGTGATTCTTCCACAACAATTCATGCTTTACATGCATGTGTCTGTTCATACTGGTGGTGGTTAAATTCTTTAGATTCTTTCCTCTAATGACACATTGAAAGCAAAGCCGGCATATGACGTTGGTCGGCGAATCTGAGGCTTGATCGAAAAAGGCCCAGGCTTCACATGTCCTGGACCTCTTCAACGGTGAAAACCTAATAGCAGTGTTCCCACTGCCACCACTGTCCATGGCTGGTGGATTAATGTCAGCAGAATTGTGCGACTGCCCTCTCCCTTTCTGAAGCCGGACCCGCACTGACACTACCCATCATCCTCCTCCTCTACTGATGATGCGTTCACCAGCTGCTGCTCAAAAGACCACATTGCATCAGCAATGACATTATCATCACAGGTGACTTTCTCTTCATGACAGTCTACATCCTCAAGCTGCGGGTTAGAAACCACAGGCACTGCAAGGCACAGCTGACTGCTTGATATTTCTGGCAACGGACCAGTTTCCTTCTGCTCCTCTGAGGGCATCAGCGATTGGGCGTCAGAGCAGACAAAATCATCCTCTTTGGCCTCTTGATCTTCTGAAATGCCTTCTGGCACCGATCTTCAGTAATGAGACGGACAGGGAACTGACCAAGCGATGACAGGCCTGACGGTCCTGCGACTGACGATGTGCTCGCTTGTGTGTTGTCCGGAGCACTGGAAGGAGCACCTTGTCTCGTACCTCTAGCTCCACATCCTACCCCCCCTCCTTGCTCGCTTACCACCTCTAGCTCGCTCCATGTTCAAAAATATAAATATTAAAAAGGTCAAGATTTGTTCACAGTCTCTTATTGAAGAACTGTACTACAAAGAGCAAATCAACAGTGTTCTTAAATACCTATACTTTTCCACGAGCAAACAGGATTATAAACAGAATTTTTTCTATGCAATATCGGTGAAATGGGGTCATATGAAAGAAACTTCACAGCAAATCAAGTGGTCTTAAATGCCTATACTTTGCAACAGGCAAATAGGATTATAAACAGAATTTTTCTATGGAATATCTATACAAAACTCCCTAACTCCATAAATAGTGATGTGTCTGATTCCCTAAGCAGAACACACACGCAGCAGTGTGTTCACTACAGAGAGTAAGCTGGAAATGGCGACTAACAGGAAATACAGTGACATACACATAAGACGGTCATGTGATTTTAGCAGCCAGTGAGATCCCTACACCCTCACTGGTGACATTTTTGACCCCCACTCTGTGCTCTGCACTGATTTGCTGGCTGCCAAAATTAAAGGAAACAGCAGAAAAAGGCGCCGAATGCCTGTGCTGAAATTGCAGCAAAAATTCGGTGCCGAAATGTTGGCGCATTATTTTGGCACATGGTGATACATGATAAGCCCCTTTATCTGAGGCTATGCCCCTTTTGTCAGACGAGGATGTAACGGTCTGTGGAAGTGGATCCTCTGGACCACAGCAAGCGATGGTGTAAGCCACGAAAGGGAGCGGAATCTAAGTAGGTCCGGTTTTCACCAGAGCCCGCCGCAAAGCTGGATGGACTTGCTACGGCGGATTGCTACCAGTTCGTTACCCCTGACGTGACATGCTTGCAGTGGCGACCGCGGTGTTGCGTGGTTCAGAATCGTGAAGCAAGCTCGTAGTCGGGGACAGGCAGAAGGTCTTGACAGGCAGCTATGGTTCGTGGTGAAGGGATGGAGGCAGAAGGTACTGTACACAGAAGACAACAAGATATACGGGACCGCTTCCTCTCAAGGCACAGGGCACTCTCGATTCGGCACAGGGTAGTGGGACGGGGCAGGACTTAAATAGGATCAGCGCCCGATGAAAACCAATCATCGGCGCGCTGTTCCTTTAAGCTTGACTGCAGTGGCAACAGGAGCGCGCGCCCGGCTGAGAACAGGAGCGTGGCAGGGTAAGTGCCGACCAAAGCTGCGGGCGTGCCCGCAGCCCGAGGCCGGGGCTGCGGCATCGCTCGCAGCAGGAGATGCTGCAGGGGTGCGGATGCGCCCGCGACCCGATATGGGGGTCGCGGGGGCAGCCGTAACAGAGGAGCAGAAGTATCTGAAAACTGTCTAAGACACATAATAAATGTGGAGTGCAGCATGAATGCTATTATTTTGAAGTAAATTGTGCCAAAATTCTTGCTGAACCGCCTTTACAAATGTGTTCCACAGTCTTCAAGAAGATAAGATTTGTTCATGATTAGATAAGAGTCTAAAAGGTTTTTTTTCACCATGCAGTTTCACAGAGCCACAGCCAGCTTTAGACTCACACGTCCTGGTCAGACTGTGAGTTGCTCTACAGCAATTATTGACATATCAGCTCTATTATTCCTAGCTGCTCCTGATAGAGTGACATGACTGTAGGAGGTTTAAAAATTATAGTGCACAAGACTACAGAGCTCTAAAGGGTGAAAGCTTGTTATTTACTTATATAAACAAAGGCCGTCGCTAGAGATAGGACTCTGCAAGGAGTGATTCACCATGGTCAAATAGTTTGTGAAGCAATCAGATAAGAGACAGAACTAGGCAGAGATGGTCGGTAACCAAGAGAAATTTGTGTGCTCTAAGAGGAGAAAAAATCTTCTCCTGATCAAAGCAAAATCAAGGCAACCATGTATTTAGTAATAGTCTTCATTTACCTTTTCCTGCATGTTAAACTAATCATTGTAGTGAGAAAATCCCTTTAACACTTTCAGAAAGCTTCAAAGAAAATGTCCACCGAGGGAGAGGGCCCCTCAATTTATACACACTTTTCATGCATTGTTATACAACAAATACTTATTCTGATTAGATCACTAACTTTAAATAATGTAAACTATTGAAGATAAAATTGAATTCCCAGCTTGTTAATCTTTAGTGGCCATCTCATGGTCAGCACAAGACTAACCCATCTTTTAATATTCCTTTAAGGCTCTCTTGTGTGAGTAAATCCCCTTTCCCTTGTTATCTGTCTCATATTATGATAATTTAGAATATAATGCACGTAAAACTAGACATCTTGAATGATAAGTTTTCTCCTTTAATGTAGTCTGTGCATTCTATCAATGCATGCGCTGCAGAGGGTTAGGCCTGAAAAAGACCATGTAGAAGAAGCATATGCCCTAAGCACAATGGTGTAGGAAGACGTGTCGTCTTCAGGGTACATGTTAACACTAGTGGTACTAAGTTTCACTATTGTTGATGAAACTATACAGCAGAACATAATGTGCAATGAATACTGTGTTAAAGGAAGAATAAAGAACAAAGCTGTATAGAGTATCAGTGGTGATGTATGATAATGAACCCAGGTACAGAGCAGTGTGTGAATAGAATGTACTGATCAGTCTGATAAAGGGCATAAAACAAAACATAGAAAAACTGATTTTATCCTCTATCAGACTAGTCAATACATCCCATCTACAAGCCACCATATAGCTGGATTCATTATCATACATCACCACTAATAGATTTTATAGAATCTTTTTCTATTGTTTTTCCTTTACCATAGTGCTCAATACACATAGGGCGACATGTATGAACGCTGGCGCTGATAGAGCAGTTCTAAATCACTTTAAGGTAGTATAGACTGTGCCAGAATGTATGAGCCTGTTCTTCTGTAGGTCATACATACAGGCGCAGTCTAGTGCCAATACGACAACTAAGGCTCAGGCACCACCTTTTACTTGGTCTCTCTGTTCTAACTGTTCGTGCCAAAATTTTAGCGTCAAATAATCATAAATGTGTCTACCTCTACAAATGTGGTTTGACACGCCCCAAAACTTTGGAGCTCTAAAAAGTGTCTTTAGCGCGGTACCGAGGCACTTATCATGGCAAAGTTTGGAGATGCCTGTTAATTACTTTATAGATAAACTAATCTACTACTGCTTTATAGGCCAGTAATCTGGAGCAGCCCTGTTTCATACATGATCGCCAGGCTCGATGGGCGACGGGGATCGGTGAATCCCACGGTGCGGCCCCTCCAAGACGTGCTGTGGGCAACCGGAGGCAAGTGCCGCCGCTCCCCGTGGGCCCGGGCAGGCTTCCGGTCCCTGTGCGCCCGGGACCTCTGCGCGTCCCGATCGCGCCACAGAGACCGGCCAGGGAGTTGGGGATAATGGAACCGTCTCGGGGCTGCGCGGTATGTCTGCGGGCACTCGCGCCACTAGCGCGCTCTCGCCGATCGCTCTGGCAGCTTAAAAGCACTAGGCCTTAAGGCCTGGCCGGCGCACGGACCCAACTTCTGACGTAGGAGGCGCTGGTGAGTCACTTATCCGCGCGCCTATTGAAGTGGCTCGCCCAGTAGGAGCCGGGTGGGCAGCACGGAGCGGCCGGGCTGCGGGGGACACCGGTGCGGGAAGCCATGAGCCAGGTATGTGGCTGTTTGTTTTTTTTTTTTTTTTTTAACTTACCCACAGGGGCCCTGACTTCTAGGGGAGGGCCTGGCTACAAAGGGGACCTGGCTACAAGGGGGGCACTGACTACTTGGGGGGGGGACCTGACTACTAGGGGGGCCATGACCTAATATGGGATCCCCGGTACTGGGGAAACTTGGCTACAGGAGGGACTGGCTTCTAGGGGACCCTGATACTAGGGGGGCTATGGCTTACTGGGGCCCCTGGCTACTAGGGCGGGCCCTGGCTACTAGTGGGACCTGGCTACTAAGGGGGGTCCTGACTACTAGGGGGACTGGCTACAAGGGGGTACTGGCTACTAGGGGGACCTGGATACAAAGGGGGACCTGGTACAAGGGCAGGACCTGATCTACTAGGGGGGCCCTTGGATATCATTGGGGGCCCTGGTACATGGGGGGCCCTGGCAACATGGGGGGCCCTGTCTACAAGGGGGGCCCTGACTACAAGGGGGCCCATGGCTACCTATAGGGGGGCCCTGGCTAATATCATGGGGGGCCTGGCTACTTATAGGGTGGCCCTCTACTACAAAGGGAGCCCTGACTACATGGGGGCCCGGAACTACTACAGGGGGGCCTTGACTACCTACAGGGGGGTCTGGCTACTACATGGTGGGCCCTGGCTACCTATAGGGGGGCCTGGCTACAAAGGGGGCCCGGGCTACTACAGGTGAGGGGGGCCTGACAATCTAGGTGGCACAGGACTACAAGGGGGGGTTCTGGCTACTACAGGGGGGGCTGGCTACTATAGGGGGCCCTTGGCTACTAGATTGGGGGGCCTCTGGCTACCTATAGGGGGCCCCTCTCAACCAAAGGAGCCCCTGACCTACAAGGGGGGCCCTGGTTACTACGGGGGGTGCTGGGCATCTATGGGGGCTCGGATACCTACAGGGGGGCCTGTCTACAAGGGGGGCCCTGGCTACCTACAGGGGGCCTGAATACAAAGGGGGCCCTGGCTACAAAGGGGGCCCTGGCTACAAGGGGGGCCCTGGCTACAGTGGGGGGCCCTGGCCACCTATAGGGGGGCCCTGTCTACAAAGGGGGCTCTGACTACAAGGGGGCCCAGGCTACCTATATGGGAGCCCTGACTACAAAGGGAGCCCTGACTACAAGGGGGGCCCTGGCTACCTACATCGGGGGCCCTGGCTACCTACATGGGAGGCCCTGGCTACCTATAGGGGAGCCCTGGCTACCTACAGGGAGGACGGCCCTGGCAATCTAAGGGGGCCCTGACTACAAGGGGGGTTCTGGCTTATTCTACAGAGGGGCCCTGTCTTCCTACAGGGGGGCCTGGTACCTATTAGGGGGCCCTGATACCTACTATGGGCGGGCCCTGGCTACCTCTCGGGGAGCCCACTCTACCACGGGGGCCCTGACCACACGGGGGGGCCCCGGCTATCTACAGGGGGGGCCTGACTACACGGGGGGCCCTGTCTACCTACAGGGGGCCCTGACTACAAAGTGGGCCCTGGCTACAAGGGGGGGCCTGGCTACCTACATTTGGGGGGACCCCTGGCTACCTATATGGGGGCCATTCTCTACAAATGGGGCCCTGACTACAAGGGGGGCACTGGCAATCTAAGGGGGACCTAACTATACAGGGGGCCCTGACTACAAGGGGGGGGGGTGGTTCTGGCTACCTACAGGGGGCCCTGACTACAAGGGGGGCCTTGGCTACCTACATGGGGGCCCCTGGCACTCTAAGGGGGCCCTGAACCTACTACAGGGGGGCCCTGGCTACATGGGGGCCCTGATACAAGGGCCTGACTACATGGGGGGCACTGACTTCAAAGAGGGCCCTGGCTACAAGGGGGGGCCCTGGCTACCTACAGGGGGGCCCTGGCTACAAGGGGGGCCCTGGCTACCTACATGGGGTCCCTCTCTACAAAGGGGGCCCTGACTATAAGGGGGCCCGGGCAATCTAAGGGGGCCCTGCCTACCTACAGGGGGGCCATGACTACAAGGGGGGGGGTTTGGCTACCTACAGGGGGCCTGACTACATAGGGGGGCCTTGGCTACCTACCATGGGGGGCACCTGGGCAATCTAAGGGGAACCATGACTACATACAGGGGGGCCCTCTGACTAACAAGGGGGGCCCTTATTCACAAGATGGCCCTGACTACAAGGGGGCCCTGACTACAAGCGGCGGGGACTCCCTGACTACAAAGGGAGGCCCTGGACTACCTACAGGGGGCCCTGACTTCATTTGGGTTTCTGGCTTCCTACAGGGGGCCCTGTATACAAGGGGGTCTTGGCTACAAAGGGGGCCCCTGGCTACCTACATGGGGGGGGCGGCATGGCAATCTAAGGGGCCCTGACTACCTATACAGGGGGGCCCTGACTACAAAGGGGGCCTGGCTACAAACAGGGGGGCCCTCCTGACATACAAGGGGGGGCCCTGGCTACCTACAAGGGGCCCTGGATACTAGGGGGGGCACTGGCTACTAGGGGGGCCCTGGTTACTAGGGGGGACTGGCTAAAGGTGTCCCGGACTTCTAGGGGGGCCCTGGCTTACAAGGGGGGCCCTGACTTCTAGGGGGGGCCCTGGCTACCAAGGGGGGACCTGGCTACTAGCGGGACCTGGCTACAAAGGCGGCGACTGGCTACAAGGGGGGCCCTGGCTACCCATGGGGGGCCTCTGGCTACATGGGGAGGGGCCCTGGCTACATAGGGGGCCCTGAACTACAAGGGAGGGCCCTGTCTTCTGGGGGGGCCCTGGACGGTACAAGGGGGGCCCTGGCTACCGATGGGGGGGGAGCCTTGGCTACCTACATGGGGGGCCCTGGCTACCTTTAGGGGGGCTCTCTCCTACATAGGGGGCCCTGACTACAAGGGGGGGCCTGGTTCCTACAGGGGGGCGGTGCTGGCAATCTAAGGGGGCCTGCTACCTTCAGGGGGGCCACTGTCTAAAAGGGGGGCCCTTGCTACTACTGGCCTACACCCCCATCCATGGGCCCTGAATACAAAGGGGGCCATGGCACCTATAGGGGGGCCCTGTCTACAAAGTGGGACCCTGACTACATGGGGCCCTGGCTACCATAGGGAAGGCACTGACTACAAAGGGAGCACTGACTACAAGGGGGCCTGGCTTTACTTACATCGCGGGCCCTGGCTACCTTACATTGGGAGGCCATGGCTTACCTATTGGGGGCCCTGGCTACCTACAGGGAGGACGGGCCCTTGGCAAATCTAAGGGGGCCCTGTCTACAAGGGGGGTTCTGGCTAGCTACAGAGAGCCCTGGCTACAATACAGTGGGGGACCTGAGCTACCTATAGGGGGGCCATGGCTACTCTACATGGGGGGCCCTGGCTACCTGGGGGGCCCTCTCTACAAAGGGGGCCCTGACTACAAGGGGGGGCCCTGGCTACCTACAGGGGGGCCCCTGACTACAAGGGGGGCCCTGGCTACCTACAGGGGGCCCTGACTACAAAGTGGGCCCCTGGTACAGGGGGGCCTGGCTACCTACATGGGGGGCCATGGCTCTACATGGGGGGCCTCTCTACAAAGGGGCCCTGACTACATGGGCTTAGTAGAGATTGACCCTGGAATCTAAGGGGGCCTGATACCTACTGGGGGCCCGACTACAAGGGGTGTTCTGGCTACCTACAGGGGCCCTGACTACAAGGGGGGCCCTGGCTACCTACATGGGGGGGCCCTGGCAATCTAAGGGGGCCCTGACTACCTACAGGGGGGCCCTGTTACAAGGGGGGCCTGACTCAAAGAGGCCCTGATACAAGGCGGCCCTGTCGCTACCTATAGGGGGGCCATCTCTACAAAGGGGGGCCATGAATACAAGGGGGCCCTGGCAATCTAAGGGGGCCTGTCCTACCTACAGGGGGGCCCTGACTACAAGGGGGCAGGTCTGGCTACCTACAGGGGGGCCTGACTACAAGGGGGGGCCTTGGCTACCTACTTGGGGGGCCCTGGGCAAATCTAAAGGGGGCCTGACTACCTACAGGGGGGCCTGATACAAAGGGGGGCCCTGATCAAAGAGCCCTGACTACAAGGGGGCCTGACTACAAAGGGGGCCCTGATACAAAAGGGGGCCTGACTACCTACAGGGGGCCCTGACTACAATGGGGGTTCTAGGCTACCGACTGGGTGCCCTGAATACATGGAGGGTCTTGGCGTACAAAGTGGGGCCACTGGCTACCTCATGGGGGGGCCCTTGGCAAATCTAAGGGGGCCCTGACTACTACAGGGGGGCCCTGGATACAAAGGGGGCCTGGCTACAACAGGGGCCCTGACTACAAGGGGGGCCCTGCCTACCTACAGGGGGCCCTGGCTACCTACAGGGGGCCCTGGCTACTAAGGGGGCCCTGACTACCTACAGGGGGGCCCTGGCTACTAATGGGGGGCCCTGGCTACAAAGGGGGCCCTGACTACAAGGGGGGGCCCTGGCTACAAAGGAGGCCCTGACTACAAGGGGGGCCCTGGCTACCTACAGGGGGGGCCCTGACTACTAAAGGGGGCCCTGCTACAAGGGGGGCCCTGGCTATCATAGGGGGGCCCTGCTACCTACATGGGGGCCCTGGCTACTACAAGGGGGGCCCTGGATCTACAAGGGGGCCCTGGCTATCTAACGGGGGCCCTGACTACTACAGGGGGCCCTGGACTACAAGGGGGGCCCTGGCTACCTACAGGGGGCCCTGACTACTAGGGGGGCCCTGGCTACAAGGGGGGGGCCCTGGCTACTAGGAGGGCCCTGGCTACATGGGGGGCCCTGACTACAAGGGGGGCCCTGACTACCTACAGGGGGCCCTGACTACAAAGGGGGCCCTGACTACAAGTGGGGCCCTGACTACAAGGTGGGCCCTGGCTACCTATAGAGGGGCCCTGACTACAAAGGGGGCCCTGACTACAAGGGGGGCCCTGGCAACCTAAGGGGGCTCTGACTACCTAAGGGGGGCCTGGCACCTACATGGGGGGCCTGGCTACCTACAGGGGGCCCTGATCTACAAGGGGGCCTCTCTACAAAGGGGGCCCTGGCTACAAGGGGGGCCCTGGCACCTACAGGGGGCCCTGGCTACTACAGGGGGCCCTGCTACTACAGGGGGGCCTGGCACTAAGGGGGGCCCTGACTACAAGGGGGGCCCTGGCTACTAAGGGGGCCCTGACACCATGGGGGGCCGGGCTACCTACATGGGGGCCCTGGCTACCTATAGGGGGGCCCTGACTCCAATGGGGGCCCGGGCTACCTACATGGGGGGCCCTGGCTACCTATAGGGGGGCCCTCCCTACAAAGGGGGCCCTGACTACCTACAGGGGGGCCCTGGCAATCTAAGGGGGCCCTGGCAACTAAGGGGGCTGCTACCTACAGGGGGCCCTGACTACAAGGGGGGTCTGGCTACTAGGGGGCCCTGACTACAAGGGGGGCCCTGGCTACCTACAGGGGGGCCCTCTCTACAAAGGGGGCCCTGACTACCTACAGGGTGGCCCTGACTACCTACAGGGGGCCCTGGCTATCGAAAGGGTGCCCTGACTTAAGGCCCTAAAATACTAAGGGGGCTCTGACTACCTACACAGTAGCTAAAGGGGGGCCCTGACTTCTACTAAAGGGGCACACGAATACCTAAAGGAGGCCCCTAACTACCTGTATACTACCTAAAGGAGACCCCTAACTGTCTGTATACTACCTAAAGGAGACCCCTAACTGTATAGTACCTAAAGGAGACCCCTAACTGCCTGTATACTACCTAAAGGAGACCCCTAACTGCCTGTATACTACCTAAGGAGGCCCTAAGTCCCTGTTACTACCTAAAGGGGGCCCCAAAATGCTTGCGCCTTATGGGGGGGACCCTAACTACCTCAGCTTACCTAACTGGGGGAAACCACCTACTCACCCTAACAAATTTGGGACTCCCCACACCTACCACAGCCTCCCAAAGGGGGTCAAAACCTAATGTACCTATTATTTTCCCCAATGTAGCTGCTTTTTACCTGGGGGCATTTACTACCCAACTGTGGAGGTCCCCACCAGCCTCCCTGGGGCTGGCCTTCCAACTTACCCAGGAGAGTCTACCTACCAAAAATGGGCCTATCTAGTTACCTGGGACCCTCCCCCCCCCAACCCCTTTTAGGATACTAGGCTTGTACCCGCTCCCCCACCCCGGGGTAGTTTGTACAGTGGTGGGAATAGGTGAAGGATGTGGAAAAATTTAGGATTCTAAGATTTTATGTGTAATTTTTGCAGGGATGGTTGTGGGGGACAAGTTTCATGGCGGTGTGGAAGGGTGCAGAAGAAAAGGGAATAAGAAGGGGCTCTAAAGAAAGAACAACTCACCAGACGTTCCGGTGAGTCCCCGATTTAAGGGGTTATTTTTTTTATTGTAATGTTGGTGACCCGAGCTGGTGTTGACCTTTTGTGGTCTAAAATGGCATGTTTAGGTTATACCCCGAGTGGGTTGACCTCTATTGGTTCTTTTGGCGGTGTTGTAGGTTATACCTCTAACCCCTGATGAACCAGGTTGCTGGGAAACATGTCGGGGAGGTCGATTTGCATTTTAAATTGTGATTTTTCCCTCTGTCTCAGTGTCACCTGCTGCAGGGGGTCCATTTTTGTTTTTGTCCGTGGATTAGGGACGATGCCCCAAATGTAGGCTTGGGATCCCTTACTGGAGCTAGTAAATTGCTGTATATTAGGCTTTCCTATTAATAGGTGGTGCTCCCCAGCTTGATAATAGAAAAGGAGTATTCCTTTTTTTCAGAAGCAAAAATCGTTAAATGTGAGGTTTGAAATCATTTTTAAAAAGTGTGATGAGGGTTAAGAGGGGATAATAAAAAAGTTACGTTTTAGTGTTTTACAGATAGGAACTGATTTGAGTTTAAGTTTGCCCTTTGGGAAAAAAGTAAATATAGTGACCCCTCTGTGGGCCTATATGGCGGTGTTGTGGTTATACCTGGCTGGTGTTGACCTCTATGTGGTTCCCTATGGCAGTGTTGTAGGTTATACCTGAGCTGGTGTTGACTCTTGTGGTCTCTATATGGCGGTGTTGTGGGTTTTCCCTAGCTGGTGTCTGACCCCTTGTGGTCTCTTATGGCGGTGTTGTGTTATATGGTGCGGGTATAGTGGGAGAGTAAAGGTGTTCCCCGATTTTAAGAACGGGGAACACCCGACCCTGTGTGGGTTACACTTTTTTTTCTTGCTGGTGTTTATTTTAGAAGGGGGGAGCGGTGGGCCAAGGGAGATGTGGGGGGATACAGTTTGTGGGTGCAGGGGGGTATGGATGGGTATTGCCTGGTCATGATATGTTAGAGAATTTGTTGAGTTACAGTATGTGATCTCTTGCTATTTTATACAAATACAGTTTGTTTTGAACACTGTATTTGTGGTAAAATGGGGCGTTTATGTGAGAGGCCCGGGAATATTTTCATGTACAGTTGGGTGGGCCCCCCAAGATCAACTCCCCCGAGGGCCCCCGACCCCCAGTCCGAATGATTCGATATTTTGTTCTGCTACCACTCTTCTACTAACAGTAGTAGTTTCAAAAGAAGGGAACCACTGCAGCACCCAGCACCAGTGATTGTAATTAGCTTAATTTAAATTTAATTTTTCGGCTGCAGGTTGAAGGTCAACATAATCAAAACTGCACAGCTATTAATAACCTGTAAATATTGATGAACATCAATTGTTAATGGTCGTACGGTTTTTCCTACAAATCAAACAACTGTCTGAGGATATGAAAAAAAGAATTGTTTTTTCTCATAAAAATGGCCTAGGGTTTTGAGAAGATTGCCAAACCCCAAAACGAGCTGCAACACGGTGGCCAACTATTTAGTGGTTTTCAAGACTTTCAAATCAGAAAGGTTCACATGGTTGACAAAGAAGTTGAGTGCAAAAATAGCATTATATGCAAAGATTGTCCCTTTTAAAATAGAATAGAGTGCTGCCGATTGCTCAGAGGTTAAAGAGGTGGTGAGGGTCAACCTGTCAGTGCTCAGACCATACACTGCACACTGCATCAAATTGTTCTGCATGGCTGTCATCCCAGAAGGAAGCCTTTTCTAAAGATGATGCAAAAGAACAACAGCAAACAGTTTGCTGAAGACAAGCAGACTAAGGACATGGATTACTGGTTGATGGTATCAAGCATGTGTGGCGGCAAACAGGTGAGGAGTACAAAGACAAGTGTGTCTTGCCTACAGTCAAGTACGATGGTGGAAGTGTCATGGTTTGGGGCTGCATGAGTGCTGCCGGCTGTGAGGAGCTATAGTTCATTGAGGGAACCATGAATGCCAACATGTACTCTGACATACTGAAACAGAGCATAATCCCCTCCCTTCCAAAACTGGGCTGCAGGGCAGTATTCCAACATGATAACGACCCAAAACACAGCTCCAAGATGACCACTGCCTTGCTAAAGAAAATGAGGATAAAGGTGCTGCGTTGGCCAAGCATGTCTCCAGACCTATACCTATTGAGCATCTGTGGGGCATTCTCAAACGGAAGGTGGAGGAGCGCAAGGTCTCTAACATCCACAAACTCTGTGGTGTCGTCATGGAGGAGTGGAAGAGGATTCCAGTGGCTGCAACTTGTGAAGCTCTAGTGAACCCCATGCCCAAGAGAGTTAAGGCAGTGCTGGAAAATAATGGTGGCCACAAAAAATATTGTGCACCATTTTTTCCATTTTCTAACTTCTGTTGCCAGCAGTTTAGACATTGATGGCTGTGTGCTGAGTTATTTTGAGGGCACACCAAATTTACACTGTTATACAAGCTGTACACTGACTACCTTACATTGTATCAAAGTGTCATATCTTTAGTGTTGTCCCATGAAAAGTACTTATGAGATTCTGTGTGATTGATAGCAGTAACTTATTCCTGCTGCCTCCATTTACATCGCTTGTCCTGCCATTGTTCTTTTCATACTTGTTGATACGATTAGAACAATAATTATGATCATATTGATTGTTCTATGGCTTTCTAATAAATACTTATAGTACCTAAAGTGCAACTACTAAGATGTGCTGTGATTTGTTAACCATAGCTGCCAAGTGAGATGCCGCCTCAAATGCTTACTTATTGTTTGAGATGTCCACATCTCAGATACACATTTCAATGCCCAGAAAGCTTCAATTACAGTCATCTAAATACTGGTCAGTTCTGAGAGTCACAACATACTCACGTTGTTTTCCTTGCACAAAATAAAGCAGAAAAAAAGAGGATTCACATCCATCAAAAAAACAATCTCGCATTTCAGTAAATCATTTACAGCAATAGAGCCTGCTGCAGAAATGTATCTTCTAATTACACTAAGATTTTAGTACAGACAGTCCCCGGGTTAAGAACAAGATAGGTTCTGTTGGTTTGTTCTTAAATTGGTGTTCCCACCATGCACCTTGATCATTTATCACTAGGATGTGCTATCAAAGTCTGATAGGTAAAGGACAAACCTCTGGGACCCACGAATATCATTTTATTCCTGTATAAGATCTCAGTAAATCCAGGGCACACCTTATCTTGAACTCATGAAATGTATATCATTTATTACAACAAACGTTGTATATTAACAGGTAAAGTAGCTCTACAATGAAGTGAAATTCTTCAATTGGCAATAAGTCCATTATTTCAGCCGTTCTTCAGGTCGAAATCTAGAAGCATAGAGTCTGGTGGCACATGTGCACGCGGCCACAGCATATGGTAAGCAGCGCCGCCGCTATAGGAGCATGGGAGAGCCAATGCGCCTGGGGCTAAAGTAAATGGGGAATGACTCCAGCTCTCATGTCGCGCTCCGAGTCACGCCCAACAGTAGCCTCTGATCTCAAATACGAGTCATATGTAAGATACTGCCAGTACATACAATAGCATTACTCTGTTAGCCACATAAATAAATAATAAAAGTCACACTTAGGCTATGTTCACACGGCGTAATTTCAGGGTGTACAGTACGTCCCACAATTACGCCGGGGGTTTGTGAGTTGTGCTGATCGGCGCATACTCCCGCGACACGAGGGGGGGAAGGAATGGGCGGCAGCACGTCGGCCCCATAGACTGTCATTACTCGCGGCGTGTAAGTGCCCGAATAAGTGACATGTCACTTATCTCCCCGGGAGTACAATACAACCATATTGTACGCCCAGGGTGAGGAGGCGTAATCCATAGTTCTCTATGAGAACTCTGGATTACCATAATTTCGGCGCGCATCTAGCTCGTATTAGAGCGCAAATACGATGCGGAATGCGCACCGAAATTAGCCCGTGTGAACATAGCCTTAAGCTGCTTATCAGGCTGGGACCAGCAAACAAGGGAGTAGGGCAAACCGCCAGTGGGCCACCAGGCATGATGAGCCCTTGGGCTGCTTTCCTGGGAGAAAGGCAGTGTAAATAGAGGCAGAAAGCGAGACACAGTGTGGAAGAGTGAAAAGCAGTATGTACAGTCATGTATGGCTGCTGTAGGGTGGGCCCTAAGAATCCAATGCATTGGAGTGGACCCCAAGAATCAGACCCTACTACACCATAAACAGGAAATAGAAGTACGGAAGGAATTGGCTGTCAGATAATTATTTAGGAGCTATTCCCATCTCATAACATAATCATTTTAGAATCAAGTGGGGTCTGACCTATAGGACCCACATCTATCCTGAGAACAAAGTGCTCCTTCACAGTCAACCCAGTACTACAAACGAATGTAGCCGGTTGAAGTTTCCTACACAACAGTCACTCAGTTGTACTAGGAACCCCAGCCAGCTGTGAAGAGTTCACAAAGCCGCAACCCTTCTTTTTCATGATCAGTAGGAGTGCCCCACTGATCGTCACCCATTTGCATATCCTCACAACTTGCTGTCACTCTGAGAAACCTATAGAACATATGGCTATCAAGCTACAAACTGACCACTAAAGGAGATGACTATGACATTCCCATCGTGATCAACCTATAGACCCACGCTGTCTTATACATAACTGTGATACAGATTCTGTGGCTTCTATTAAATGAGGGGGCCTATTCTTGCTGGTTCTATCAGCATTACAGCTGGATAGGAACCAGAGGAACTTCATTGTTCTGAAAAGGGGGTGGGGAATTTCCCTAGTAGTCATCAGACTAGAACGGAAAAAAAAGATTTTTTTTTTTCCCTGGGTAGCAAAACTAGGGAGGGGGCTATTGTGAGGTTTGGATAGAGTGCCCACTACCGGTGCCTCAGGTGAACGTCATTTCACTAAACTTATCACATATCCGCATATTTTTGCTTCCAACAAAAATCCACGCTGAACTGAAATCTAAGTGAATGTCTATGAGACA
The DNA here is from genome assembly GCA_025379985.1 of Phyllomedusa bahiana. Lineage (NCBI taxonomy): Eukaryota > Metazoa > Chordata > Amphibia > Anura > Hylidae > Phyllomedusa > Phyllomedusa bahiana. Next base: position 42,011 of record JAODAL010011239.1, on the reverse strand, counting down.
TGTTCAGGTCACCCTTCGTGTAAGCAAGGCTGATTTTAGGGGGATGAAAAACTTTGGTCTGGGCCTCTAGTATGGATAGCAAAGCTGAAGTAATTCAGTGTTATTGTATCAGTGTGTGGTGTTATTATGACAACTATTGCAATATTAGGATTTCCGATTGGAAATGCATGTCATGTTAACGGACCCTATGAGACCCTGTGTGCACAATGGGGGACATGTATGAAATGTCTCAAGGACTAAAAGCTGTGTTTGTTGCCCATAGCAACCAATCAGAGCTCCTTTCATTTTTTATAGTGCTCTGAAAAAATGAAAGAAAGGGGAGCTCTGATTGGTTGCTATGGGCAACAAAGAAAGTTGTAGACCTAGACAGTTTTCATAGATGAGGCCCAAAGTTTTTTCACACAGATTTCAGCATAAAGTCCATGTATTCCACTCTAAAACGTGTCCATTTCATTTTAGCAGGAATTTTTAGACCTGGGCACAGCATGTGCATGCTCCATTCATAAAGAGCAATCCATTGCATACAAAGGGAAAATCTGTAACCAAAATCCAAAGGTATTTTTGCTGCAGATAAGAGACTTTTTTCAGATTGAAATTCTTTTCGCATGCACAGGGTTTGAAGAGGCACTACCCTATCCCTCCATTGGCCAAAGCCACCTATACATAAACAGCAAAACCAAAAAAAATCAAAAGGGCTGCACAAAAATTCAGTATGGCAACTTTATGGAAGGCACAAAATGGAATATTTAAATATCTTTAGGGTACAGAACTGTGAATGAATATTTGTAGAAACTAATTTTCTGTTACAATAAACTGTCATTTAACTACAGGCAGCCAGGAAAAATAAATGAAAATTTTAGCGCTATAGCACAGCAGGGTGTGAGACAATTTTCTATGCAATATGGGAAGAATTTAATCTCTAATGGTTGTAATGATTTAGATACACTATGATGGCTGTTACTAGCAGCTTGCAGTATGTGATCATGTACATACACCTGCCATCTGATATGCTATTTTGCATAGTTTTATATTTTCTTTTCTCTTTTTTGTTACATACATTGTAGTCATGGTAAAACACAAGTAGATGACAAATGAGCTTTACGACAATATTTTCTAAAACATGCAGGTGATGGGGCAGGACATACAGTAAGTTGTGTAGGTTTCCCCACTGACAAAGACATGAACAGTCTATAATTTTAAGGGTAGGTTAATTTTAACATTCAGAATATCCAAAATAAAATCCAGAAAATCACATTGTATACATTATATAAAGTTATTTGCATTTTGCAGTGAGAAATAAGTATTTGTTCCCTCTGGCAAACAAGACTTAATACTTGGTGGCAAAACCCTTGTTGGCAAACACAACAGTCAGACATTTTGTAGTTGATAATGAGGTTTGCGCACATGTCAGGAGGAAATTTGGTCCACTCTTCTTTGCAGATCATCTCTAAATTATTTTTAGATTTTGAGGTTGTCGCTTGGCAACTCGGAACATCAACTCCATTCATAAGTTTTTTATGGGATTAAGGTCTGGAGACTGGCTAGGCCACTCCATGACCTTAATATGCTTCTTTTTGAGCCACTACTTTGTTGCCTTGGCTGTATGTTTTGGGTCATTGTCTTGCTGGAATACCTAGCCACGACCCATTTGTAATGTCCTGGCGGAGGGAAGGGGGTTGTCACTCAGGATTTTACGGTACATGGCTCCATTCATTCTCCCATTGATGCGGTGATGTAGTCCTGTGCCCTTAGCAGAGAAACACCCCCAAAACATAATGTTTCCACCTCCATGCTTGACAGTGAGGACGGTGTTCTTTGGGACATAGGCAGCATTTTTATTCCTCCAAACACAGCGAATTGAGTTAATGGCAAAGAGCTCGATTTTTGTCTCATCTGACCACGCACCTTCTCCCATTCACTCACAGAATCATCCAGGTGTTCATTGGCAAACTTCAGACGGGCCTGCACTTGTGCCTTCTTGAGCAGGTGGACCTTTTGTGCACTGTAGGATTTTAAACTATTACGGCGTAATGTGTTACAAATGGTTTTCTTGGTGTCTGTGGTTCCAGGCACCTTGAAATCATTAACAAGTTCCCCTGTGTAGTTTTAGGCTGATCTCTCACCTTCCTCATGATCAAGGATAAGCTACGAGGTGAGGTTTTGCATGGTGCTCCAGATCAATGTTGATTGACAGTCATTTTGTATTTCTTCTATTTTCTTACTATTGCACCAACAGTTGTCTCCTTCTCACCCAGCATCTTACTTATGGTTTTGTAGCACATTCCAGCTTTGTGCAGATGTATGATCTTGTCCCTGACATCCTTAGAAAGCTCTTCGGTCTTGCCCATGGTGTAGAGGTTAGGTCTGATTGATTGAGTCTGTGGAAATGAGTCAAATGAGACAATAGAAGTAACGAGTTGATTAGGAGCATATAACTGGTCTGTAGGAGTCAGAACTCTAAGGCCATGTCAGCTGGTTCTCATTTTTGAAAACCGGCTGCAAACCGGCTGAAAAACTTTTACATGGGCCTTAATGGAAAATTCGTGCAGTGGTCCCACTGCATGGGTTTTCCACCCGGCGGTTTTTCAGACCGTTGGCGGTCCGAAAAACATAGAACATGATCATTCTTCCGTTTTTTGGACGGAAGATGAATATGTCTATGTGAAGAGGGAGGGCTTTTCTCTGCTAATCGTGGAGAAAAGCCGTCCCCCGGCGGGCGTGTGCACGGCACCAAAACTGGACAGATACCGGTCCTGTGCTGTGTGAACGGTCCCTTAATGGTTGTTAGGGGATCAAATACTTATTTCTCTCAACAAAATGCAAATAAATTTATAGAATTTATACAATGTGATTTTTCTGGATATTATTTTGGATATTCTATCTCTAAATGTTAAAATTAACCTACCCTTAAAATTATAGACTGGGCAAACTTACACAATCAGCAAGGGTTCAAATAATTATTTTCTTCATTTTACCCATGTAACAGCTGCAGGATTCTTAAAGGGAAGTAGCTGCAGATAGTCTGTGCAGCACAAGATGTTATTTTAAGTGTAAGCTAAGGAACGTATTCAAGGGCAAAGAGATCATCATAATGAAGGTAATGACAGGAAGGCTGTGAAGTATGGAGAATTGCCAGCATGTATAGTGTCAGATCAAAGAAGGGAACAGCGAGGAGCCAATGACTAAACAGCTAATAACAGAGAGTCAACTTATGGTTCTGCAGGATTCACACTCAGGTTGTAAGTCATCATTTTCTCTGACAAGAATTTTGTAAATAAAAGGAAAATAATAAGTTCAGGAAACAAATGTGCATTAAAGATACATATTCCAAGAAAACAATGAAACAATTACATACAGAAAGCACTGCTACAACCCGAGGCTTACTGGAACTTGTAGTTTCCCCTCATAGGCAGAGGTTTGTTCATGCTGACACCTGGCAGACCATATTTTCACCTGACCTAAATCCTTCTGAATGAATACTTTCAATGACAATACTTTAATTTTCTACACTGACTCACTTCAATTTAAGATTATTAGAATTAGGTCATTCTGTGTTTTGTTCATTGGAATAGTGTTTTATTTTAAAATCCAGCAGAAGTTGTTACATGTGTGCCTGCAATTATTTTGTTGTAGGCACTATAGTTGCTGTCAAGAGGTTTACATGCACACACGCAATTTTGCAAGCACTGGCTTGGTGGGTATACAAGATATATCTGCACACACATCCCTCAAAGAGGGATGATTATTGGCTTTCGGGCCAAGGGTGGCAGTATTTCTGTAACTGTTTGTGAACCATTCACGTGTTGCTGGGGTGAAAGTGTATCGTGAGCGGACAAATGGAACCATTGCAAATAAGCGGCATAGAAACTGCAGAGCATCACTTGCCACTGCTGTGAAAGGTGAACATCAGCTATGAAGGTGTGTGAAGGTGAACTGACACGCTACAGTAGAGCAGCTTATTTCTAAAATGAACCAGAAGTGTGTCTAATACAACAGCTCAACTGCATATGGGACTCTGAAGCAGATGAATGGTCACTTCACCACTGCTAAAGAAGTTACATTGCCAGAAAAAGCTTCCATTTTCATGACAGTATCGGAATTGAACCTCTGCTGATTAGTAAAGTGTTGTCTTTTCCAAGTTCTGTCTGCTTCATTGAACACATGGTCATTGGCATGTTAAATGAGAAACAGAGAATAAACACCCTGCAACCACTGCTGAAAGAACACAAACTGCTGGTGGCATTGTCTGAGGAATGTTTTTACATATCATTCTCTCTGCCCACTGATCCACTCTCAACTGATTTGGTTATGAATTCATCCTTGCAGTTCACATATTCCCATACTTGCTGACTGTCTTCCATGGCGCAGTTGTGGTCTTCCAGCAAGACAATGGGACATGTCACTAGTTAGATAGATAGATAGATAGATAGATAGATAGATAGATAGATAGATAGATAGATAGATAGATAGATAGATAGATAGATTTACCACCTTCCCAGTCACCACCTTACCATATCTATTTATCTATCTATCTATCTATCTATCTTTATATACTCTTATATACTCCTGCATTGTTGTTTTGCTGTCAACTCCCAGTAAATATTATCTATAAAACTACCATAGAGAAGCATATTTTCTGAGATCTCTGTATTGTACCATCCCTGGCTATAGGGTTGGACTATAATCAGTCGGTGTGCCCAGGGTCTAACACAATAATACATTCCTGATATTTTAGGGCCCTAAGGATGAGTCCACACAGCAAAGTGAAAATTCCATCCAAAATCCGATGGCATTTTCACATTGCCGAGTCGCGCAGCACCGCTGTTTCTTGCGCAGTTTTAGGACTGCGGGAATCTGATGGCAGTCCGGCAGAATATACAACATGTTCTTTATTCCGCTGGACAGATGGCGGTTTAGGTTTCCCTCAATAAAATATCCATGCTGTGTAGACTGCAGGATGGATTTTCTATTGAGGGCTACACAGCACAGGTTACAGTCGGATTTTTGTCAGATTCTAAATATTGAATATGCCGAAAATCCAACCCAAAACCTGTGCTGTGTAAACCTAGCCTAAAAGTTTAAACCTTATTTGGAGCTGACTTTAGAATAAATCACCATGCATGTTTTTAAACCCTGTATATGCAATGTGGACTTACACAAAGTACCTGAAAGTAGACATTTATATGTCCTGTATAAATAGAGGATGGATTCTCAATCCAGCGCTGCCTGTTTTCCTCTAAAGATATGAATACATTTACATGGTATTAATATTCTCATTGTCAGGAAGCATTATCCCTGCATACTGATACACTGTCCAAACAATGCAAAGAGAATATGCAGGAACACACAATTAAGAAAGGCACCACCCAATTGTCTGTGACCACCGCAGTCTATCACTGGCTTCAGTGGTCACATGACATACTGGCATCATGAGCAGGAATGCCACTAAGATGAGTGATTGGTTGTAATGGTACAGCATGTCATTACTGGCGACTTGTAAACAAAGACCACCAGGCAACCACCAGAGCGCTGCCCTAAATTTTTATTTTTTTACTTTTTCTAGAACAGTTGCTTATTCTTTGTTTGTTCCTAAAAATGGACATATATTGCCTTAAAATGTTTGTTTCCTTTTAGAAGGTTAGTTGTCTACACACCTGTCACCAGCAGAATGGTGGCTCAGTGGTTAGCACTGTTGCCTTGCAGCAGTAGGGCTCCTAATTCAATTCTTACCAAACCCAACATCTGTAAGGAGTTAGCATGTCCTCCTTGTGTTTATGTGGGTTTCCTCCTGATACTATGGCATTCCCCACACTCCAAAAACATTTAATCTGGAATTTAGATTGTGAACCCAAATGGGGACTAGGAATAATGCCAATCTCTGTACAGTGCTGTTAAATATAACAGTTATATGAGTAAAATCAATAAATGTTTTTGGTAAATATTTTGCATCAGTATTTGTATGCCAAAGGAGTAGAAAAACATAAACATAGAAACAGTACAATTTATAGATTTGGATCCAATCCTTGTTTTACTTCAGTGCCTATACTTATCAAAGTATGCAAGTGTGAATGAGGCCTCGAGTGTAGCATCGCGATGCACATCTAATGCCCTCTGTATTAGTATAAGTATTAAAAGAAAATATGATTCATCAAAAACTGTGTAACCGTAAAAATAAAGTTGGATAAATCAGATGAGTAATTACTAGACTGCTGGAGATGGAATTTTAGGGCCAAAATTGCTATGTGATGAGGGATGCTTGTGCATGAAGATTCTACATCGCAGCTAAGTCAACAAATGTCTGACTAACATATAGTATTATGGAGACAGAATAATACATCACTCGTGTCCTGTAAGTAGTCCAGTATTCTGAGAAGCAGTGGTTGTGAGAGAGAATCCAACCACTGGCAAAGTCTCTTTAACAGGGATCCTATACCAAAAACTTTGGGACACTTGGATGGCAAGGTAACATTTTTATGAATTTTAGGCAATCCATACATTTTATATTGGGATGTTCTACTGTACTCAGTTTGTTTTTGACTCAGTACCCCAAGAGACATCTCTGATTTAAATAGGACAGTTGGCTCCTTATCTAGTTTACGTTATGTAGCATTGTCTGACAATAACTCATGAATGGACCTAATATAATCTGTTTTATTCATAACAACTACTGTGCCCCCCTTGTCCTCCATTTTGACAACAAGATCTTTCCTATTAATAAGTTCCTCCAAAGCGGAGCGTTGGGTACTAGATAAATTTGCATATTGCGGACAAGGGGGGCAGCATCGGATAACAATTTCAAATCTCTTTCAATTAAGGACTGAAAGCGATCCATAGCCAAAGTATGTGATTGAATTCATTATTAGTAGTAGAAAATGAAGGAGCTTGATCCACTGTAGATAAAGAACCAGGAGAACAGTCTGACCGTTCTTCTGAGGATAGTACAGCCATTTGTTCCTTGAATGTCAGTGTCTGATATTTGTTGTATTCAATGACCAAATTTAGTATAAATATTGCAGAAGAGTGTACAAGAAATTGAGCTCCCTAGTGGCCAAGCACCTTAAGGGACTTAACAACATAGGAGAAATAAAGTTTTCAAAATACAAAATTCTTAACAAAACATTAAACAATCAAAACAACCCATTTTCCCTTTTTACATAAGGGATAAAAAAAACTATCAAAAAATGAAACATAATTGGTATAGCGGCATCCATAAAAGTCTGATTAATTAAAATATATCCTTATTTATCCAGCATGCCAGAAAAAAAAAACCTTTAAAAAAGGTAGTAAAAAGTGATCCAAAAAGTCATATGTACCCCTAGGCTATGTCACTACAGCACAGGTTTGTGGTCGGATTTTTGGCGAATTCAGTGTTTTGAAACCGCCAGAAATTTAACCATACCCGGAGCTTTGTAGCCCTCATTAGAAAATCTGTGCTGTAATCTAGACAGCACAGATTTTTTACTGATGGTTTCCTAAACTGCTGGCTGTCTGGCAAAATATAGAACATCTTCTATATTCTGCGGGACTCCCATCAGATTCCCTTAGCCCCAATGTCCTGGGGATAAGGGAAATCCGTGAACCATCCGCGGTTTTGCTCAAAAACCATGCAAAAAACGGCAGTGCAGCGCCGTACAGCAATGTTAAAATGCTGTCGTATTTTTAATGGCATTTTAACATTGCTGTGTAGACATCGCCTTAATGTCCCAATAAAAAATACACTTTAGCCTGCAAAAATGAGTCCTCATAAAGGAACGATATAAAAGTTTGCGGTTATTGTGGTCTCAGAAAGTGGCAAAGCAAAGCAAATACAAAATAAAGGTTTTTAAGGAGTAAAACATAATAAAAACTATATACATTTTGTATCACCAGTATTGTACTGTACTATAGAAAAAAGTTTACATGTTATTTATACTGCATGGTAAACTGCAAAAACAAAACTAAAAAATGATGAAATTGTGTTTTCTCTTCAACATTCCACAACAAAAAGAATTTTGGTTTGGTTTCTGAATACAATATATGGTACATTAAATGATACCAATGAAAAATACAAATTGTTCCACGAAAAAAGAAATACTTTCATGGCTATTTAAATGGAAAAAATAAAAAAGTCATGTCTCTTGGAGGGCAGAGATAATAAAATAAGTATGGAATGGGCAGAAAATGCTGCATCTGTAAGGGTTTAATATGGGTTATACAGCTTCTAAAGCCTAATACTTGTAGAATTATTATCAACTTTGTATTGTACAATGAATAAAATATAATACAGACCACAATTTAAAGGTGTATGCCAATAGTAAAGCCACAAACGAAAACTGTGTTCAGTAGCGCACAGCTCTGGATTACAGACCCAGGAACTCACTGTGCCACTTTATAATGCCTTTCAAGCTTTGCTGTAATTGCCATACATTTTGTAGAGAAATCAACAAAAATTTGCATGTGACGTAAAAATCACAGGCACATGGTTACAGTCTCCTACAATGTAGGGGTGCTGGATTAAAGATCCACACAACACATGAATAATATGACATGTGCGATTGTTTAGTATTTCTCTAGCATGTTCATAAAATAACAGGGTAAATTATTAAAGAAATATTTGAAACAATATTTTTTTTTTTAAAGCTGGAATAATGCTTGAAGTGGTACACAGTACTTCTATGAGGGATACTTAGGGCAACATGTATGTACTTTGACGCCCAGACGACAATTTTTCTGCACCTGAATTTATGTACCTGTTCTACTATGGGTCATAGATTTAGCGCTTTCTAGCTCCAAAACGACAAATCAGGCTCAGGTAAACCACTTTTAACTTGGTCTGGCTGTTCCAGCAGTAATGCGCCCAGTTTTGCCATCTTCCCGTCATTAATGTGTAGAATCATATGGTTGTGGTGCAATACGCCTCCAGAACGCCCCCCGATCTCAGGCGCATTATAAAGTGCTGCAGGCGCCTGATAATGCGCCTAATTTTGGAGTGATCTTGCTCATACATCTGTAGAACAGATCTACTAAAGTTTTTTGACACCATTCATACTTGTCGCCCATAGCAGGTAAAATAGAACTTGAGCTTAGTGAGATGAAGATCTACAGGCTCTGTTAGACATATTCTGACCTTATGAATATTACATCTGATTGCTTTTATTTTATTTAGAAACTAAAAGGGAATTAATAATTAAAAGGTAACACATTCCAAATACCATATTTTTAACTTTTTTCATGTGTCATCTTCTGCTACTAGAATCACTGAACAATGATCTGGTATAAAATCCTTACATATGGTGCAACATTTGAATAATTAAAGGACATGTGTTTGTCTAATTGTTGCTTATTTTCAAGGTCCATTGATGAGAATCATTTAAAAGAGACTCTGGCAGAATGGGAGTAAGTAATATTTTTAATATCTCAGCTGTGCTCCTCATAGACAAGGTAGAGGTGATTTATTGCTATCTCTTTGCCTTTCTGATCACTAAATGGTCAATGAGCAATGTGTATACAATATAGAATGTGACAAGGTGTCATCGGTGCTGGAGGGGACTCATATTACTGTTTAATAGGCAAATAGGGTGTTGATAGCAGTTTACCGAGAAGTTGTTTAGTTTTCTCCACTTTTCCCTTTAAATTGCTGTTTTTTTATTCCCATTGACTATATTGTGGACACAGACATTCAGAACACTTATAGTGAATAATAAAATATGTTTATTTTTTAATACTAATACGCTACCCCATCCTCACTTGACAGCATGCACTATCCTTATAAGCAAAGGACTACACAAGCGGTATGGGGCAGAATACAGTTTACATGCCTAGTTATATAAACACATGTACATGCACACACATGTACAGTTGAAACCAGAAATTTACATACGCTATATAAAAAGACACATATGTTTTTCTCACTATCTGACATGAACTCAGAATTAACTTTACCCATTTTAAGTCAATTAGGAACCAGAATTATTTATATTTGACAAATGACAGAATAATGAGAGGGAATTTTTTAAGGCATTTTTATTACTTTCTGTAAAGTCAAAAGTTTACATACTGTGAGCGTACACAGCTCTGGGATCACAGTTTAAGTCCTTCAGGCATCGAGACAGATGTATGGTACAAACGGTTGCTTCTGTATGTTTATTGCAGAAAACATATTACATGTGTAAACGTACAGTATAACAATAACATGCACAGCCATAAACATAAACAACAAACAGAACTACTGCTCATCTGAGCACTTACTATACAGAGTTCCCTCACTAACACCTTGGTAGTAACATTGATTTGGTGTAGCAGACACTGGTCTCCTCCAGTGTAAATGTCTCCAGCCCAAATGGTAGACTGGAGTTGCAGCTAACACCCAGCCAGCTTACCTGCTAAACTTAAATAGGCCAGGCAAATCCCGGCGTGGAACATGGGGAGTAAGCGTTCACTCTACTCTATGCTTACTCCCAATGAAACGCCAATCTGGGATGGCTGGAAGCCATACTAAAGACTACAATAAACGTGTGCCAAAAGCCTGATGCTCTTGACACATATCTAACTGGCTCTGATTACGGATATTTTTTCCGAAACGCGTTAGCGTGTTATCACGACATTATATTATATTTATCCATACGTTTTTAAGATTTTTAATCAATAAAGAATACATTTTTATATATTTTTCACCTGACCGGATTGGAGCTGGAAGCCTTTTTTCTCATTGTTCAGGACTCATTTGGATCAGCTTCGGATCTGTCCATGCTACGTCCGGGGGTGGAGTACCAACTGTGAGCTGTATCTAAATCTGTGTTTGTTCATATCTAACCGGCTTTCCATTTCACCAAGGTTCCATGACTTGGTGACATGTTTCTGGACTCCTCCAGGTATATGTCCAGAACTAGGCTGGTACATAGATCCCATTGCAGACCTTCCCGGCTGCTGCCTTACAATACATTTCATTAGTATTTGTGACTTGAGTTAAAGGGGTTTTGCCATGAAGTAAAATTGACGTGGGAAGTTTGTAAATTAAATAATAAACATTTTCACCATTCATCACTTTTAAAAATTCTGCACCGTTTTTGTCTTAGCTGCTCCTTTAGTGATCCATTGTTTACAGCGAGTCTCCAGGGGATACGACCAGGGCTGAGAGCTTCTCACTCCTGGTCGCACATGCTCAGACATCACCTCTCCCCTCAGGCAAGTACTGAGTGTTCAAACCCCAGGTGCTGTCATTCTACTCCTGTCCTCTGTATTCCTTAGTAATTAGTCAAACAACTAGAAAAAAGAAACCTCAATGAGGTTAGTGCATTGATGAAGAGAAATAAAATCCACAGGTTTGGTTCCTGCAGGGATTTGAACCGAGGACCCTTGTGCCTGGAGGCAAAAGTTTTACCTCTGCACTACAATGTAGTTATTTACAGTTCTACACATAAACAGACTTTTTTTGACTACAGAGAGGAAAGGCCTGGTGATGCCATCCTGCTGGGTCACATGATATGCAATTCAAACAAATCACATACGCCTCCTTCTGAGCACACAGAGCTGAAGAGCTGGATGCAGGAGGTATGAAATGAGATCGTGGCAAAACCCCTTTAAATGTTTTGGATATCCTTCCACAATCTTCTCACAATAGTTGATAGGAATTTTGGCCCATTCCTCCTGACAAAACTGGTGTAACTGAGCCATGTTTGTTGGTCGCCTTTCTCGCTCCTGGCTTTTCAGCTTTGCCCATACATTTTCAATGGGATTGAGATCAGGGCTTTGTGATGGAAACTCCAAAACATTGACTTGGTTATCCTTAAGCCACTTTGTAACCAGTTTGGCAGTATGTTTCCAGTCATTGTCCATTTGGAAGACCCATTTCCGCCCAAGATTTAACTTTCTGGCTGATGTCTTGAGATGCTGCTTCAGTATTGCCACATAATTTTCTTTTGCCATCTATTTTGTGCAAGTGTCACTCAGTCCCATTGTCATATTAGGGTACATGGCCTTCTTAACCTTTCGGCAGAGTGATCCTTTCAGCCCATGTTGCTTACAGTATACTCGCTTTACTAGTCGATAATGGCACATATCTTACAGCCATATTCGTGAAGCATGTTCAACAAGAGTCCCTTTATTGAGTATGCTTCTTCCTGGCAGAGTGACCTTCAGCAGTTGTAAGTACTCGTTCACTGTCGATAATGACCAATTACAGCTTCGCAGCATGTTCACAAGTCTTTTATTTTTTTTGGTATTGACAGTGCCCAAGCACACAACTATGAGACCGACCGTCTCCTTCCTGAGCAGTATGATGGCTGGACATTCCCATCTTGTTTGTACTTATGTATAATTCACAATATAAGAATTATAACTGCACTCACCGGTTCCTTTTTCTATAGGCTTTTATTCAGCATTAAAACATCACGCGGGCATACAAACAGAAGGACAGGGAGAGACACCGTGCCAATAAACCTATCAGAAGCTTTCAAAGACATGACATCATCATATGGGCTGTCCCAAATTGTTTAAAGGCATATTACTCCTAGTGTATGTAAACTTTTGACTTTGCAGAAGGTGATAGAAATGCCTCACTCATTATTCTGGCATTTGGCAAAAATAAATAATTTTGGTTCCTAATTGACCTAAAACGTGTAAGGTTTATTCTGACTTCATGTCAGATTGTAAGAAAAACATGCATATGTGTCTTTTTATATTGTTCTGGTTTCAACTGTATATGTCACAAAAGTAAATAAACCCTTCACATTTTTTAAAAAAATTGTATTATATCTTTTCATGGGAGAACACTGAGGATATGACACTTTGATGCAATGTAAAGAAGTCAGTGACCATCTTGCATAAAAGTGTAAATATGGTGTTCCCTCAAAATAACTCAACATACAGCCATTAATGTCTAAACCGCTAGAAAGAAAAGTGAGCACACCCCTAAGAAAAAGTGGACAAATTGTGCCCAATTTGACATTTTCCCTCCACAATGTCATGTGAATTGTTAGTTTTACAAGGTTTCGGGTGTGACTGGGGAGCAGGTGTATTAAATTTGATGTTATCACTCTCACATTCTCTCATACTGGTCACTGGAAGTTCAACATGGCACCTCATGGCAAAGAACTCTAAAGATCTGTAAAAAATAATTGCCGTTCTACATAAAGATTACCAAGGCTATAAGAAGATCACCAACACCCTGACACTGAGCTGCAGCATGTTGGCATACAGAGCATACAGTGGTTTAACAAGACATGTTCCACTCAGAACAGGCCTTGTCATGGTCGACTAAAGAAGTTGAATGCACATGCTCAGCGTCATATCCAGGGATTGTCTTTTTAAAATAGATGTATGAGTGTTGCCAGCATTACTGCAGAGGTAAAAAGGGTGAGGGCTCAGCCTGTTAGTGCACAAGATACTGACATTTTTGGCACAATTTCTTCATTTTCACATCTGAATAATATGTGAACTGTAGTAACAGAAACATAAAGTTGTTTGGAGATTTTCTGATAGCCTTTACATTTATCATGTACGGTATTTCACAAAAATTAGTACACCCTTCACATTTTTGTAAATATTGTATTATATCTTTTCATGGGACAACAATGGAGATATGACACTGATACAATGTAAAGTAGTCAGTGTACAGTTTGTGCAACAGTGTAACTTTCGTGTGCCCTCAAAATAACAAACAGGCATCAATGTCTAAACAGCTGGCAACAAAACTGAGTACACCCCTAAGTGAAAATAGACAAAAGTGTCAATATTTTGTGTGGCCAACATTATTGACCAACACTGCCTTAACTCTCTTAGGCATGGAGTTCACGAGAGCTTCACGCCTTGCTAATTGAATCCTCTTCCACTCCTCCATTACAACATCGCGGAGCTGGTGGATGTTAAAGACCTTGCGCTCCTCCACCTTCCATTTGAGAATCCTCCACAGATGGTCAATAGTGTCTAGATCTGGAGACATGCTTGGCGAGTCCAGCACTTTTACCCTCATTGTCCTAGGAATGTAGTGGTCATCTGTGAGGTATGTTTGGGGTCATTATCATGTGGGAATACTGCTCTGTGGCCCATTTTCCAAAGGGAGAGGATCATGCTTTACCTAATTATGTCACAGTACATGTTGGCATTCATGATTCCCTTATTAAACTGTAGCTCTACACAGTCATCAGCACTCTTGTAGCCCCAAACCATGAAACTCACACCACCATGCTTGACTGTAGGGAAAAGACACTTGTCTTTGTACTCCTCACCTGTTTGCTGTCACACACATTTGACACTATCTGAACCAAATAAGTTTATCTTGGTCTCATTAATCCATGTCCTTAGTCTGCTTGTCTTCAGCAAACTGTTTGCAGGTTTCTTGTGTATAATCTTTAGAAGAGGCTTCCTTCTGGGACGACAGTCATGCAAACCAATTTGATGTAGTGTGTGGCATAAGGTCTGAGCACTGACATGCTGACCCTCTCCCCTTTAACACCTGCAGCAATGCTTGCAGCACTCATATGTCTATTTTGAAAGGCAATGTCTGGATATGACTGAGCAGATGCACTCAACTTCTTTGGTCGACCATAGGGAGGCCTGTTCTGAGTGAAACCTGTCTTATTAAACAGCTGTATGGTCTTGGTCACCGTGCTGCAGCTTAGTTTCAAGGTGTTGGCAATCTTCTTATAGCCTCAGCCATCTTCATGTAGAGCAGCAATTATTTTTTTCAGTGGCCAGTGCAAGAGATTGTAAGAGTAATAACAAATTTAACTCACAGCTCAGACCTTGTAACACTAATGAGTCACATGACACCATGGAAGAAAATGGCAAGTTGGGCACAATTTATCTGTTTTCATTTGGGGGTGTACACACTTTTGTTGCCAGCGCTTTAGATATTAATGGCTGTTTATTGAGTTATTTTGAGGACACACCAAATTTTAACTGTCATACAAGCTGTACACTGACTACTTTACGTTGTATCAAATTGTATTGTATCCTCACTGTTGTCCCATGAAAAGATACAATACAATATTTACAAAAATGTGACAGGTGTACTCACTCTTGTGAGATACTGTGGGCGACTTGTATGAACAGGGCTGGAGTCTTTACAGCCCGATATTAGGCGCAGCCCTGTTCATACATTAGAACCGTAGTGAAGTTACATATTTATAGCTTCGCTATGGCATTTCTGGGCGCATTACAGTTAGAAAAGGTCTACCACTTTCAAAGTGGTATACATGATCCTGAACTGTCGCCCGGGCGCTGGAATGCGCCTGATTTATGACCTGCTGTAAAGCGGGTTCATAAATCAGGCCCATTCTATGCCGTTTTATGCGCATGAAATTTGGCCTGTAAATGCCAAATTTCATGCATTTCGGCCTGTATGTCTATAATTTCCTTTCTTATCTCCTGAGTCAACTCTCTCTTTAGTTTCCTTTGGTCTATGTCCAGTGTAGTACACACCAATATACCAAACAGCACAGTGACTACTTTTCACCCTTTAAATAGGCAGACTATTGATTACAGGTTCAGACACACCTGTGATGCTAATTACAGGATACACCAACATGTCCCTATTGGTCACATTATTTTTTATCTTTTACAGGGGTATCATCATTTTTGTCCAGCCAAGTTTAATTAGGTGTTTGGGGTATTTTTTCAGTTGAACCACTATTCAGCAATGTTTATTTTCATTGGTAAAATTTCATTAAATGTATTATCACTTTTGACAGTTTCAAGTTATTTCGATGACCATTGTGGATTGTTCTTTCTTCAATGGAATTGCATTAACAATTTTGACCGTATGTGTGTTGTAGCAGAGCGACCATAGGTGGTCGCATGGTGCTGCCAATAGGTGGCACTACGTCAGGAGACCAGCTAGAAACATACCACCGAGGGCCTGGTCTCAGTGGGGGAAGCCAGGTGTTGTCGGTCAGCAACATTAGGTTGCTGACACTCGTATGTAGTACGGCTGATGTCCAGCCATTATGGGTTGGCTTTCCCGGAACAGCTGCAGTTGGGTGGGTGGCTGTTCCCATGTTCCCACATTCCAGTTCCAGGTTTTTCCCAGGCCTACAAAAAGCCTATCTCTCCAGGTGATCAGGGGACATGTTCTGCTAGCTGGCAGAGCAGCAGATGAGCTGGAGAGAGGCTCTGGCCCCCAGAGGCTTGAGAGAAGCCAACAGTAAGGACTCTGATTTTGGAGGGGTGCTGTGCAGTAGGCACAGACCCCTGATAGTTGAGGGCTAACTCTTATATGTTTAGTTAGTGGCCAGATGGGCGAGGTTTATTTTTGATGCTGTGTTGAATGCTGTAAACCTGTGCCGGAATAAAACAGGCTGAAGCCAGAAAGAAGCCTTTGTCAGTGTGCCATTCGCTTACCAGAGCTTACCGTGAGTGAAAGACCCTGGGCTGGTCCAAGATGGCGGCCAGATGAGAGTGAGTCCTTACAGTATATCTACATATACACATGTGTATTCACATATATATGCCTATATAGCACACTCTGCCCCATACTGGGCAGCTTGGTGGTTAGCACTGTTGACTTGGGGCGCTGTAGTTCTGAGTTCAAATCCCCCAAGTGGTAGAGCAGGCTCCTCTTATGATGTTGGTAAGCATAGCTATAAGGGGTGCAGAGGTATCAGTTGCTACAAAGCCCTGAAGCCTGAGGAGGCCTTAAGATTTTCTTCTACTTAAGATGAAACCAGTATTATAAATGGCACATGGTAGGTCCTTTAATGGATTTTGCAGTGGGGCCCAGGAGCATTATGTTATGCCTCTGGAAGGGTTAGGCTATGTTCACACGGTGTAATTGTGGGGACGTATTTCACCCGCAAATACGCCGTGTGCTCGGGAGCGGGGGGGGGGGGGGGGGCAGCCCGCCGGCCCCCTAGACATTCATTATTGTCGCCGCGGATAGGCCATGAATAATAGACATGTCACTTCTCTCCCCACTCACCGTATTGTGCGAGCAGGGAGAGGAGACGTAATACATAGTTCTCTATGAGAACTGTGGATTACCGTAATGACTGGGACGTATCTCACACCGTATTTAGCACAGTACGGCGTGAAATACAGGGCAAGATACGTCCCAGTTTAAGCCGTGTGAACATTGCCTTAAGTGTGTTGTCCTCCAAGAGTGCACCAGCACTGGGTTAATCAAACTCCATAGATGTTCAGGGGACCAGGTAACACACACACATCCTGTTCTGGATTAGTACTCCATCTTTGCAACACATTCTTTCGAGACACATTCATAAATGTGTCTAATCTTATGAATGTGGTGCGACACGTCCCTAATAATTGGCGCGGACAAAACTGTTGAGCTCCTACGACCAGAAAACTATCTCCGCCTGCTTCATACATGCAGGGCCGCCAACAGAAATTTCAGGGCTCCATACAGCTGAAGCACCTGGGCCCCCTCTGTAAACCCAACCCCCAACAACCCAATCGCCCCATCCCCACTAAACCAAGAGAGTCACATATTTGTCTCACACATCTGTCTGTCTCACATATCATAGACACAGGACTAAGTAGCTTCATCCATATCCCCCACCGGCCCACATACAATATCCCCCTCCACCCACATACAATATCCCCTCCCCCACATTTCCCCCCCCTTGGTCCACGCACATCCCCTAACACAACCTCATACAATAATATTTTAATACACCAGCAAGAAAGTAAAAGTGTAACCTCTATCACAGGGTCAGGTGTTCCCTCACTCTTACAATCAGGGACAAGTGTACGCTGCCACTATACTAGTGCCGATATGACTTACAACACCGCCATATAGAGACCACAGCTCAGGTATAACTTATAACACCGCCATATAGAGACCACATAGAGGTCAGATACCAGCTCAGGTCAGATCACATTACAGTGAATAGAGCACTGATCCAGTATAGAAGTAAAATAACCCCTGAAATCAGGGACTCACCGGAAATGTCTTATCTGATGTCGTTCATATTCCCTTTTCTTCTGTATCCGTTCCACACCGCCATGATGACTTGTCCCGGCCACAACTCATCCCTGCAGAATTTACACACAAATATCTTAGAATCCTCACTTTTCCAGCATCTCTTTCCCTATTCCCCCCTCTGTAAATGCCAGGGGTGGGAGAAAAACGGGTACAAGCCATAACTTAGAGGGCCTAGTGCCCTAAGGGGTTGGGCGTGTGAAAAGGAACTAACCCCCCCGGAATAATGCTAACTATGGGCTGTGCCCCCCTTTAATTTTTTTACCGGTAGGGAGACAAGACCCTAGGAGGTAGGCAAATGTGCAAAGCCCCCCGGTAAATAGATAGGCCCATTTAGGGGAAAGGTAGACCCCGGCTGGATAAATTGGTAAGCCAGCCCAAGGTAGGTTGGTGGGTACCTAGCCACGGGTGGGTAGGTAAATAGCCCCCAGTTAGATAAGGAGGGCCCCAGTTAGGCAAGTTGATAGGCTCCAGTTAGGTTGGTGGACCCCAGTTAGGAAGGCTGTAGGTAGATGTTGGTGAGTCCCAGTTAGTTAGGCTGTAGGTAGTATGGGTCCCCTTTATATAGGTTGCAAGCAGTTAGGGACCCCCTTTAGGTAGCATACAGGCAGTTAGGGCTTCCCATTAAGAAGTATACAGACAGTTAGGGCCTCCCTTAGGTAGTATGCAGGCAGTTAGGGCTTCCCTTTAGGTAGTATACAGACAGTTAGGGTTCCCGTTTAGGTAGTATACAGGCAATTAGGGTCCCCCTTTAGGTATTAAATCAGAAATATAGGGCCATATATTCAAACGGTGACCAGAAAATGGACTGATTGCGGGTATCTCCTCTAACCCCGCTACATATCCAGACACAAAAACCAACAACAGTCCAGTGTGATTTAAAACAACTTCTTTTATATCCAAATATTCAATCGCCCATAAATTCCGGGCTTCATAGACAACTTCAATTACTGTAACAGCTGTACACCGATAATCATACTTCAAGCATTTAGCATAAATAACATGAAAATATGCAGCATATTACCGACATTTGTAGTACGCAGGAGAGTGGTTTGCAACCGTTTCAGTTCATTCTGAGCGCCAACACCAGTGACGTTTCGGAGGGAACTCCTCCTTCCTCAGACTAGCGCACATAGTAACGATCCTCCTGCTGTGAGTAAGATACAACAGGTATCCGGTCCTTTTTATAGACCTTTCTAACTCATACATTACATGTGAAGTAAGCAAACAAATACCTTACGCTACATAATATTTACAATTGAAGCCGATGTGTTCATAATACTTCTACTTTTAAAGAAAAGCCTTCAGACTGAAAGCTTCATTTAACCCTTTGGGCACTAATGATTCTAATTTAAAAATCCAATACGCCTCACGCTGAAGTAGGCGGGCATGAGTTGAACTATTATCCTGAGCTACAATTTCTTCAATGACACACCATCTCAATTCATGAATCTGATGGCGTGCTTCATGAAAATGACGAGCTACTGTGGTCTCTCCATATCGTGGTGTCTCATCAATTTTAGTGTATCCTTTGACAGGTTGGGAATTATATGTCCTAATTGCGGACCTATGTTCATTTATGCGGACTCTGATGGGACGGCTAGTTTGCCCTACATATAACATACCGCATGGGCATTTGAGAATGTAGATTACATTTTTACTTAAACAAGTAAAAAATCCTTTTATAGGAATATCATATCCCCGAAGGGGATGTTGGAAATTATTACCTTTAATGATTGAATTACAATTCTGACAAGACAGGCATGCATGAGTCCCTCTTCTTATAGTACTTAGTCTGGTCTGTCTATCTTTTCTATCACCAGAAGAGATGTCTGAACATATCAGAGATTTCGCTAAAGTTTTCCCTCTTCTGTAAACAAATCGAGGACATTTTTTAAATAGACGACCATACTTTGGGTCACTCTGTAAAACAGACCAATGGCGTTTTACTACTTTTCGTATTAGACTTGAATGATGATCGTATGTAGTAACTAACATAAGTGGATTTTCATCACACTTAGCCTTAGGTTTAAGGAGGTCTTCCCTGGATTTAGACAAGACCTCGAAGCCAATTTTTTCTAGTTCTTCTCTACAATAACCCCATGCAGACAATTTGTCTACCAATTTCTGCATATTTTCAAGATATTGCTGATCTGAAGAGCATATTCGACGTGCTCTCACAAACTGTCCACGTGGAATTCCTTTAAATGTCTGTGGTGCGTGAAAAGATTTACGATGTAGAATGTTATTTTTGTCAATAGGTTTACTATACAATGAGGTGGATAAACGTGCATTTTCCTTCCTAATTTCTACATCTAAATACTGAATACAGGTTTGATTCTTATTAAGTGTAAATTCAATTAACGGGTGACAACCGTTAAGATATTCAACAAATGCTGTCAAACCAATTTCTGTACCCGTCCATAGGACGAATACATCGTCGACATAACGAAGCCACATAAGTACGTTAGAAAAGTACTCCGAAGAATATACGAACTGTTTTTCAAAACTAGTCATATACGTATTGGCAAAGCTGGGGGCAACTGGAGACCCCATAGATGTACCCTGCGTCTGCAGATAAAAAGCCTCACCAAATCGAAAATAATTCTTTACCAATATTAGATCTAACAATCGCATTAGAAACGCAATGAATGCGTTCGACAAGGTGTGATTACAATCTAACGATTCTCTAGCTGCTTGGCAGCCCTCCTTATGTGGCATACACGTATACAACGATTTAATGTCCATAGTACATAACCAGGTCACGGTTGTGGTATCAACATTTTGGATTTTGGTGAGAAACTGTGTTGTATCCTTCAAACAGTTGGAATCAGTCCTGACTCCAACTTGTAAGAAGGAGTCAACAAAGGCAGATAATGGTTCAAGCAGTGATTTAATACCTGACACTATGGGTCGGCAAGGTGGAGATTCTATACTTTTATGTACCTTAGGTACTAAATAAAAAATTGGTATTCTTGGATTGTTAACTACCAACATATCACGTACCTTCGCTGAAATGACGCCTGTATCAACTGCTTTATTTATAGTCTCATCTATTATTTTCTTGAATTCTATAGTAGGGTCAGATTCCAGTTGTTTGTACACTACTGTATCATCAAATGTCTCGTAGCTTCCTTAACATAGAAAGCACGATCCATGATAACAGTAGAACCGCCTTTGTCGGCTTTTTTGATAATCAACTCCTTATCTTGTTGGAGGGAATGAATAGCCTGTCTTTCTGATTTGGTCATGTTATCTGCTGATATATTTCTAACCTTATGCCATCTAGCCATGACTTCATTTTTTACAAGATTCTCAAATACCTCTAAAGCTGGTGAAGTTATAATAGGGTCAAATTGACTAGTACTACGCAATTTTTTTGATACAGGTATCTCCTTTGTACGCCCTACACTTTCACTAGATGAAAAAAACATTTTTAAGCGTATATTTCTACACATACGAAAAAAGTCTACCAAAAAGTCAAATGGTTGAACTTGATGACGGGGGACGAAATTGAGACCCTTATTAAGGACCCCAATTTGGTCCGTCGTCAAATCTTTAGAAGAAATATTCAGTGCTAATGCAGTCATACTTTTTTGCGGCCTTTTATCTTGCGTGGATTTTTGGAATCGCTTGATGTTGATTGCGTTCCTGTTGCGGTATCTTTTTCTTCTAAAAAAGGTGCTTCTTTTGTTGCAGATTTATTAGTGGAGCGCAATTGCATCCTTTCCCGAAATGATCTATTATCCGAACCAGAGGCTGAACTATCAGTTGAAGTGTCCGTACGATAAGCTCTTTCTTCATTCCTCATTCTGTTATATCGATTACGTTCCCCTTGCCAGGTATACACCCGGTTATTCAAATAGTCCCGCGTATCACGTTCAAATTTATTCAATTTAATCTGCAGAAGTCTCATCTTCATTTCATCCATAGATATCTTCAGTTGGTCATGTGTCTGATTATACTGATCAATGCTCACTTTACTCTTAAAGTCTTCATCATACACTTTAATTTCATCTTCAATTTTTTTGATGGCAATTTGAAGATGTTGAATAGTTAATAGCATTAAGTCCATAGAATAACGGTTAGATAATGCAAACCATCTCTCTTTATAAACAGAATCGTCTTTCAATAATATCGGCTGTAGATTTGTACGCAAGCCTCTTGGTATTCTCATGACTTTAACATACTCAGTCAAAGTAGTAGCGTGCAATGATAGGGATATTTCCCTTTTCTTCAGGTGTTCAAGGCGTTTCCCAAAGTCCACATTAGTGCTTTCTTTAGCCCGTTCAAAGCTCCGTCCTGGCTAGATGGCATAAGGTTAGAAATATATCAGCAGATAACATGACCAAATCAGAAAGACAGGCTATTCATTCCCTCCAACAAGATAAGGAGTTGATTATCAAAAAAGCCGACAAAGGCGGTTCTACTGTTATCATGGATCGTGCTTTCTATGTTAAGGAAGCTACGAGACATTTGAGTGATACAGTAGTGTACAAACAACTGGAATCTGACCCTACTATAGAATTCAAGAAAATAATAGATGAGACTATAAATGAAGCAGTTGATACAGGCGTCATTTCAGCGAAGGTACGTGATATGTTGGTAGTTAACAATCCAAGAATACCAATTTTTTATTTAGTACCTAAGGTACATAAAAGTATAGAATCTCCACCTTGCCGACCCATAGTGTCAGGTATTAAATCACTGCTTGAACCATTATCTGCTTTTGTTGACTCCTTCTTACAAGTTGGAGTCAGGACTGATTCCAACTGTTTGAAGGATACAACACAGTTTCTCACCAAAATCCAAAATGTTGATACCACAACCGTGACCTGGTTATGTACTATGGACATTAAATCGTTGTATACGTGTATTCCACATAAGGAGGGCTGCCAAGCAGCTAGAGAATCGTTAGATTGTAATCACACCTTGTCGAACGCATTCATTGCGTTTTTAATGCGATTGTTAGATCTAGTATTGGTAAAGAATTATTTTCGATTTGGTGAGGTTTTTTTATCTGCAGACGCAGGGTACATCTATGGGGTCTCCAGTTGCCCCCCAGCTTTGCCAATACGTATATGACTAGTTTTGAAAAACAGTTCGTATATTCTTCAGAGTACTTTTCTAACGTACTTATGTGGCTTCGTTATGTCGACGATGTATTCGTCCTATGGACGGGTACAGAAATTGGTTTGACAGCATTTGTTGAATATCTTAACGGTTGTCACCCGTTAATTGAATTTACACTTAATAAGAATCTAACCTGTATTCAGTATTTAGATGTAGAAATTAGGAAGGAAAATGCACGTTTATCCACCTCATTGTATAGCAAACCTATTGACAAAAATAATATTCTACATCGTAAATCTTTTCACGCACCACAGACATTTAAAGGAATTCCACGTGGACAGTTTGTGAGAGCACGTCGAATATGCTCTTCAGATCAGCAATATCTTGAAAATATGCAGAAATTGGTAGATAAATTGTCTGCACGGGGTTATTGTAGAGAAGAACTAGAAAAAATTGGCCTCGAGGTCTTGTCTAAATCTAGGGAAGACCTCCTTAAACCTAAGGCTAAGTGTGATGAAAATCCACTTATGTTAGTCACTACATACGATCATCATTCAAGTCTAATACGAAAAGTAGTAAAACGCCATTGGTCTGTTTTACAGAGTGACCCAAAGTATGGTCGTCTATTTAAAAAATGTCCTCGATTTGTTTACAGAAGAGGGAAAACCTTAGCGAACTCTCTTATACGTTCAGATATCTCTTCTGGTGATAGAAAAGATAGACAGACCAGACTAAGTACTATAAGAAGAGGGACTCATGCATGCCTGTCCTGTCAGAATTGTAATTCAATCATTAAAGGTAATATTTTTCAACATCCCCTTTGGGGATATGATATTCCTATAAAAGGATTTTTTACTTGTTTAAGTAAAAATGTAATCTACATTCTTAAATGCCCATGCGGGATGTTATATGTAGGGCAAACTAGTCGTCCCATCAGAGTCCGCATAAATGAACATAGGTCCGCAATCAGGACATATAATTCCCAACCTGTCAAAGGATACACTAAAATTGATGAGACACCACGATATGGAGAGACCACAGTAGCTCGTCATTTTTATGAAGCACGCCATCAGATTCATGAATTGAGATGGTGTGTCATTGAAGAAATTGTAGCTCAGGATAATAGTTCAACTCATGCCCGCCTGCTTCAGCGTGAGGCGTATTGGATTTTTAAATTAGAATCATTAGTGCCCAAAGGGTTAAATGAAGCTTTCAGTCTGAAGGCTTTTCTTTAAAAGTAGAAGTATTATGAACACATCGGCTTCAATTGTAAATATTATGTAGCGTAAGGTATTTGTTTGCTTACTTCACATGTAATGTATGAGTTAGAAAGGTCTATAAAAAGGACCGGATACCTGTTGTATCTTACTCACAGCAGGAGGATCGTTACTATGTGCGCTAGGTCTGAGGAAGGAGGAGTTCCCTCCGAAACGTCACTGGTGTTGGCGCTCACAATGAATTGAAACGGTTGCAAACCACTCTCCTGCGTACTACAAATGTCGGTAATATGCTGCATATTTTCATGTTATTTATGCTAAATGCTTGAAGTATGATTATCGGTGTACAGCTGTTACAGTAATTGAAGTTGTCTATGAAGCCCGGAATTTATGGGCGATTGAATATTTGGATATGAAAGAAGTTGTTTAAATCACACTGGACTGTTGTTGGTTTTTGTGTCCCCCTTTAGGTAGTATATAGGCAGTTAGGGCCTCCTTTAGGTAGTATACAGACAGTTAGTGGCCTCCTTTAGGTAGTATACAGGCAGTTAGGGCCTCCCTTAGGTAGTATACAGGCAGTTAGGGGCCTCCTTTAGGTAGTATACAGGTAGTTAGGTGTCGCCTTTATTTAGTACACAGGCAGTTAGGGCCCCTTTAGGTAGTATACAGGTAGTTAGGCCCCCTTTAGCTTGTAGGTAGTTAGGGCCCCCTTTAGTTTTAAGGCGGTTAGGGCCCCATTTAGTTTGTAGGTAATTAGAGCACACTTTAGTTTGTAGGCAGTTAGTCCCCCCTTTAGCGTGTAGGTAGTTAGGGGCCCCTTTAGTTTGTAGGCAGTTAGGGCCCCCTTTAGCTTGTAGGTATATCTAATACAAATATCAGTGGCACACTAAAAACTAAGTGAAACATCAAGGTATATAGGAATATTGGAAATGCATTACTGCTAAGGAAAATATGAAAAACCTGGGACTCTTAGTTTACAGTTTTTTATCAAAGATTGTATTAAGCTCACCTCCCAATAGCGTCAAGGGGATCCCAGCACAGGTGAGTCCCTAACACTGAACATGTTACCTCACTAGGAGTCCATTCAGACTACAACATCTCAGGGAGTGATAGGAACCTGCTACTGAATTATCCTGCACCAGTTTAAAAGAGGTAGGCGGAGTGCAGCAAGCCAATGAGGCTGCCATTCCTCAAATAGACTTCAAAAATCAATTAGGCTGTGCACATCCATATATTTTGTTAAAAACGTAAGCATAGGTGCACACTGAAAAGGCAATAGCATACATCTAATACAAATATCAGTGTGCCACTGATATTTGTATTAGATGTATGCTATTGCCTTTTCAGTGTGCACCTATGCTTACATTTAGCTTGTAGGTAGTTAGGGTCCCCTTCAGTCTGTAGGTAGTTAGGGCCGCCTTTAGTTTGTAAGCAGTTAGGGCCCCCCTTTAGCTTGCAGGCAGTTAGGGCCCCCTTTAGCCTGTAGGCAGTGAGGGCCCCCTTTAGCTTGTAGGCAGTTAGAGCGCCCTTTAGCTTGTAGGTAGTTAGCACGCCCTTTAGTTTGTAGGTAGACAGGGCCCCCTTTAGTTTGTAGGGAGTCAGGGCCCCTTTAGGTAGTTAAAAAACAAAAACAACAAACAACTCAACTTTCTCCGGCTCCCGGACGCTTCGAGCTCCCCGCCGGATTCTAGTGGCGCCCGGCATAGGTGGCGCAGTGATGTGACGTCAATGCGCCGCCTACATCACCACTACAGGCTGGCGCCTGGCAGGCTTAAGGCCTAGCTCCTTAAGTTCACCAGTGTGTACAGCGGAGCGCTAGTGGCGCTCTGCTCCACTGACACCGCGTAGCCCCGGAAGTCGAAGACATTAGTCCCTGTCTCCCAGGCCCTGTCTCTGAGCGCTCGGGACACAGTGCCCGGGTGTTCAGTGACAGGATGCAGCGGCCAGGCCCCATGGAGCGGTGGAACTGCCTCCGGGGCCCACAAGAGCTCGGGGCCCACCCGGTGGGCCAGTCGGAGCCTGGTTCGGCGGCTGCGCTGCCAGGCTCCCCTCTATCGCGAGAAATAAGGGGGTCTGCTTGCAGCGGGCCCCATTATTTCACTGGGCCCCGTACAGGAGTACCCCCTGTACCCTCTGTACGGCGGC
Source organism: Phyllomedusa bahiana (assembly GCA_025379985.1). Taxonomy (NCBI): domain Eukaryota; kingdom Metazoa; phylum Chordata; class Amphibia; order Anura; family Hylidae; genus Phyllomedusa; species Phyllomedusa bahiana. The sequence continues at coordinate 15,662 of JAODAL010011239.1, read as the reverse complement.
CCTGCATACATGTCCCCCATTGTGTACAATGTTATTCTCCCCAGCAATATGGCACATGGAATCGCTACAGATCAATATCACAGCATCTCTTTGCATGGTTTGCTGAGTGTGTGAGTGCTGAAGAACTGTTGCAGTAAGGAAAAGAAGCTTAAACCAGCTACTGCAGCATCATAATAGGCTGTGAACATACTTGTGGTTGCCAAAATAAATCTTGCCTGCTTATCTTATTGATGTCTCTCATAGATCATTTAAAATCAGATTATTAATGTATTTCTTGCTGCTGCAGCATTAGGTATAATATATTGTTTCTACAACAGAATTATAGTATGCTATAAATACACTGCAAGTGATGAACAGACTGATGCTATAAACAGATATGAATATTACTATAATTCACAATTCCATTGATTATATGTATAAGACACCTCTATGAAGTTACTATAGGACTCACAAGGCAGGCTATTTGCTGCACCTCACAGCCTTCAAAATCCCTAATGACACAGGAGCTGCATTAAGTCCATTAATATTGTTAAATAGCGATCATACATTTTTAATCAGCAGTGAGTCCAGAAATATTGAAAGAGTATCCCAACATCAAAGTATATTTAAATAATGGCCACGGGAAAAGCAAATCTAAAATCAATCACTAAGATAAAAAAAACATACAAGCAGTTTGTTAAAGTAAGCCCGTGTTCACACGGCTTATTCAAGCCGGAATTGCGAGCCAGATTGCGCTCGCAATTCCGGCTTGAATAAGGGGAGATGCGGGGGCGCGGCCTGCCGGCCCCATAGACTTGCATTATCCACGGCGCGTATTGCGCCTGGATAATGTGCAAGTGACTTTCTCCCCGCCCGGCGGATTCGTCGAGCGGGAGGGAGCGACGGAATCCACTGTTCTCTATGAGAACTGTGGATTACCGTAATTACTGTGACGGATTTGCGCCGTACTGCAGCGCAAATCTGGCACGCAGTATGGCGCCAATCCGCAGCGAAATAAGCTGTGTGAACGGCCCCTAAAGGTACGATGTATAGCTTTATATAGCTATATATATATAAATGGATTTCTGTTGTCCATTCTCTGATGTCTGTTCTAGGTGCAAGGCCAAACAACTGCACAAATCTGCACCAATTTTGGCATATCAGTAAATGCAGCACTTTGGAAGGTTTTAGACTGGGTTTTATCTCTCTAGGACCTACCGTTCTTAACAGAGTTGCAAAAAAAAAAAAAAAAAAAAAAAAACAGAATTCGCCATAAAAAATAACTGTTGTTTCTGAACGACCAAATTGCTGGACGAAAATGCCCCAATTTTGGCACGTAGGTAAATCAGGTACGTCAGAAAGCTTTAGACCATGTTTTTGCTCTCTAGGACCTACTGTTCTTAACACATAGGGACACATGTATGAAAACTGTCTAGGTTGCCCATAACAACCAACCTCTCATTTTTCCAGAGCACTATATGAAATTAAATGGGTGCTCTAATTGGTTGCTATGGGCAACAAAGCGAGTTTTAGACCTTGATAGTTTTCATACATGTGGCCCATAAAATCAGAACTCACCATGAACGGGGTCCAACACAAACAACAAACAGTTAAACAAACTATGCCTGTGCAAAGCACAAAGCTACGGGCCCGATGCCACAGGACACCTGGCCTGGCTGGCACAATATACCTTAGAATGACCAGGCCCTTTGTCCTGAGCATTCAGAGGCAAATTCCCTCGATCCCTGGGTCTGCCTACCTGTTTGCTCCCTGCCCCTAATAGGTCTAAGAGCTAGTTAAGGCCTCAGATCTATCAGATGTCAGCAGCGCGACCTGATGTAGGCCGCGTGATGACATTACATCATTGTGCTGCCTACGCCGGAATTCAATAGGAGAAGCCGACCTGCAGCTCATCGGGGGGACAGAGAGGGCAGTTTATTTTTCCTTTTTTTTTTTTTTAACTAATTGAGCCCAACCTACCTAGCTATGGCCGCTCAACCTCCTATTTACCTGGGACATGTCTACGTGCCTTACTGGGATATTTCAAATGCCTACCTACCTACCTGGCACCTATCTACCTACCTAACTGGGGCCTACCCACTGCCTACCTACCCACCTGGGTCCTATCTACCTACACAACTGGGGAATGCCTGCCTGCCTACCTGTGGACCTGCCAACCTACCTGGAGCCTTCCATGCCTACCTAGGGCTATTTTTTCCATTGGCAGGGAAGGCGGATGCCAGGGGCTCCATGAGCATAGGAGGCCCACCAGGGCAGATGTCTACTCTGCACAGCGAAAAGAGAAACTTGGTCCCTGTGGCAGGTCCAGGTGGGATGTCGATGTTTATGCCCTGACCTGTTGAATCTCTTCACTAAGCAGTGCAGGAGGTGTGATACAGTTATCACGCCTCGTGCTTCGCTGTATCTCCTAGCCCAAAAGAGGTCTAGGAGATGCCGGGAGCAACATCCTGGCGTAGGAGGCGTGTTGATGTCATGCCGCTCAAGCCGGAAACTACCGAAGTGAGGTTCTCGTCTGGGGAACAGGTAGAGATTTTTATTTAATTATTTCTAATCAGTCAGAGGGTCCATATATATCTACAGCAGGGTATATACCAACAAGGGTCATATCTACCTACTGGGGGCTGTATACCTTCAGGGGCCATATTTTCTTACAAAAGATTGTATACCTTCAGGAGTCATATCTATCTACAGGGGCTATATTTAACTACAGGAGGCTATAAACCTACAGAGGCCATGTCTACCTACAGGGGACTGTATTCCTTCAGGGGCCATATCTACCTACAGGAGGCTATATAACTACAGGGGGATGTATAACTACAAGGGCCATATCTACCTACAGGGAACTGTATACCTTCAGTTGCCATATCTACCCACCGCGGACTGTATACCTATAGAGTCCATATCTACCTACAGGGGACCTTATACCTACATTGGCCATATCTAGTGTACCTACAGGAGCCAAATCTACCTACAGGAGACTGTATACCTACAGGAGGCTGTATACCTACAGGGGGCTGTAAACCTACAGGGGCAATATCTACCTACAGGGGCCATAACTACCTACAGTGAACTGTATACCTTCAGTGGCCATATCTTCCTACATGGGGCTTTATACCTACAGGGGGCAGTATCTACCTACAGAGAGGCTGTATACCTACAGAGAGGCTGTATACCTACAGGGTGCAATATCTACCTCCAGGGGCCATATCACCTACAGGGGACTGTATACCTTCAGGGGCCATATCTACTTACAGGAGGCTATATACCTAGAGGAGTCATATCTACAAAAGGTTGTATACCTTGAGGGGGCTGTATATCTTCAAGAGCCATATCTACCTACAGGGGACTGTATACCTTCAGTGGCCATATCTTCCTTCAGGGGCCATATCTACCTACAGGGGACTGTATACCTACAGGGGCCCTATCTACCTACAGGAGACTGTATACCTACAGTGGCCATATCTGCCTACTGAAGACTATATACCTAATGGAGCCAAATCAAGCTACAGGAGGCTGTATACCTACAAGGGCCATATATACATACAGGGGACTGTATACCTTTATGGCTCATATCTATCTACAGGACACTATATACCTACAGGGGGCATATCTACCTACAGAGGCCATATCTACCAACAGGAGTCTGTATACCTACAGGAGGCTATATACCTATGATGGCCATAACTACCTGCAGGGGACTGTATAACTACAGGGGCCATATCTGCCTACAGTGGTCCATATACCTACAGGGACCATATCTACCTGTAGGTAGATATACTTACCTACAGGGGGCATATATACCTACCTACAGGGGGCTGTATACTTACAGGGTGCTGTACAGCCACCTCTAGGGGGGCTGTATATCTACCTACTGGGGGCATATATACCTTCTTATCTACAGGGGGCTATATATCTACCTACAGGGGACATATATAGCTATATACCTACAGGGGGCTACTTTACCTACCAACAGTGGGCCTATATACATACCTAATGTGGGGTATACAGCTTAATAGTGAGCAACATTACTACCTACTTACTTAGGGCATATATACCAGAGGTAGGAATTGGCAGGGAAGTGCTGAAAAAGTGAAAAGTCTAAGACGTTTGTGTGGTAAATTCCCCAGGAACAAGTTGGGGCTGAGAGAAGTTGTCATTGCATTCTGGGCCGGATGAAGAAGAAAAGGGAAAAAGAACGAGGAGAAGATGTCTCTTGTGAGTCCCTGCATGTCAAGGGTTATTTTGTTTCTGTGTTAGATCAGTGCTGTCAAGTGATGATGACTTGAGCTGGTCTCTATACGGCGGTGTTGTAGGTTATAAGTTAATGTATATATTTATTTCCGTGAGTTGTTGTGTTGGTTGTGGCCCCATTGCACAGCTCTGCCCATAATGTTGTTAAGACGGCTCTGTGCCTACCCACCTACATGAAACCCCTACTTACCTACCTCTGACCCTGTCTGAATACCCACCTACTTACCTGGGGCCTCACCTACCAGGGGCCCTGCCTACCTACCTACCTGGGAGCTTGCCTTCCTACATACCTTCCTGGGGCTTTGACAACCTACCTGGAGAATTTTCTACGTATGCACCAGGGGCCTTGCCTAGCTGGGGCCTTTCTTACTGTTGGCCCTACCTACCTACTTACATACCTACTTACTAGGGTCTTACAACTTAATGGGTGGCCTATTCACCTAGACACCAAGTTGAGGGGACTACCTATCTAATAGCATGAATTTAGCTAACTAGCTTTGGGGGCTACCTATCTAAAAGGATGGTCTACCTATCTATAGGGCCATATTCAGTATTCATGCTGCCCTATGCACTTTTGATAGCTGTCAGTCAAATGCTGATTAGTGTTTTTCTATCTTATAGGTTCCCCTCTGGACTACCTCGGACTAGCGTTGAATCCATTTCTTTAATAAAATGGTCAACGAGGGATGTTGTTGGGATTGTTATTTAACCCCTTAGCACACCATGACATCAGTAAGTCATGGTGACCCTAAGGGAATATGGAGCAAGGTCACTCGCTGAGCCCGCTCCATACACGCCGGGTGACAGCTGTCAGATACAGCTGACACCTGCTGATAACAGCAGAGATCAGAGCCAGCTCTGATGTCTGTTGTTTAACCATTTAGAAGCATCTTCTTTGTATATCCTTCAGCAATATATACCTTATGCAGAACGGTGTACTGATGATTGCGCCCCTTAGTGGTCAAGTAACCTAGGGGGTCTGAATGAATAAGTAATAAAAAAAAGTTTTAAAAATGTAAAAAAATTAAAAGTTCAAATCACCCATTTTGTCATTTTACACATAATTGGTATTGTGCGCATGTGTAAAAGTCTGATTTATTAAAATATAATATCATTTATCCTGTATGGTAAACAAAAAATTCCAAATGCAAAAATTAAGTTTCTTTTGGTCATTTTGTGTCCCAAAAACTGGGAAAAAACGTGATCAAAAAGTCGCATACATCCCAAAACAGTATCAGTAAAAACTACACTTCATCCTGCAAAAAATGCACCCTCAGTCAGGTTCATAGGTTAAAAAACAAAAAAAGTCAGGTCGTAGGTTAAAAAACAAAAAAGTTATTGGTTCAAGAAAATGGCGCTGCAGCACAAATTTAAAAAATTGAGTAGGTTTTTATTTTTTAAAAGGTACTAAAACATATGACTCAATTACATTTTTTTCACATTCCCCACCCCCAATTTTTGGGAGGTTTGTCTGTATATTATATGGTATGGTCAACAGAACCATTATAAAGTACATTTTGTCCTGCAAAGAGCCGTCATATCTAAATATAGATGGAAAAATTAAAGTTATGGCTCTTCGCCTCTTGGCAAAAACTAACATGATGAAAGAAAAGCTTGGTCATTATATGGTTAAATAAAGTGTTTTTTGTGTTTTTTCGCTCTATTATTTAAAAAAATTTTCAAATGTTAGTAAAACTGGTGTCTGACAAATATCTTTCTATTACTAGCGCTGGTGCTTGCTGTTTTGTTGTTTGTCACCCCAAGGCTGACACCAATCCTAAGCGCTAGTAATACAGAGGCATCTGTCAAATTCCTCTATTACTAACACTGGGATAGTGGTAAAAGAAACTCACTGACAAAACACAAAATATATTTATTTAAATAAACACTTCCCGATATCAGCCCTAATCAACCATGTTTTTAAAGAAATAGATTCAACGCCAGTCTGACGTAGTCCAATAAAGAAATCTGTAGAAAAAACAGAAACACTACAAAAACATGACAGTACTAAACTCCATTCCCTGAATCTAGTGAAGATCATACATGCAGCTGATCTTCTGGGATGCAATTGAAGGAGTTCGGAGCGCACAATATGATTCTGTGGGATACAGGCCATAGCGATAGCACAACCTCCAGGAGGTAAGTCCTCGGTTCCTCACCACCCTTCTAGGAGACTGTGCCTCCAAGCTATGGCCTATACCTGCTGTCTCACCCATGGGAAGTATGTACAGAGATGGAAATAGGTAAAGAAGATTCTAGGAAATTTGTATGCAAATTCTGCAGGAGTGAATGGTGGCCGGAAGAAATCGTTATGGCAATCTGGACTGGATGTAAAAAAAAAACGGAAAGTGGGTTGACGCATCAGAGAAAATGCCACCTGTGAGTCACTGGATGTAACTGCAATGTAGTCACTTATATATGAGCAGGGCCACCATCAGGAATGTCAGTGATGGGCCCTTTACCATGTACTGTAAGAACTGTAATGTGATCTGAGACAAAATTATGTCTCCCCCTGACAGATTGCAGTCTCACGCCCTGCAGCTGCATTCTCCTCCTTTCCCTTCCCTACATCTTTAATGTTCTACTCTGGATTCACATAAACTACTGCCTTCAAGAAGCATATATGTTATCAGCAAAAAGGTCTGTATATAGCAGGCATCCTCAAACTGCGGCCCTCCAGTGTGAGGAAAATTACAACTCCCATCATGGATTTATAAAACAGTGGGAATGCTGGGAGTTGGAGTTTCGCACCAGCTGAGGGCTGTAGTGTGAGGATGCCTGGTATATAGTAAGGCATATTGACAATGAGGTGTGCACCTAGAAGCTGTCAGAAAATGCATCAACATTTGTACCGTTTTGTAACATTTATTGTTTTAGACACTTTTTGTATATTATCTGACAAGTTGTGGCTTTACAATGAGGGCATGGCTATACAGGAAGACAGAGGGGTTTAAATTGCGACAACATGCAGCAAAATTACACCAAAACTCTGGCATGTTTTTTTGTTGAAAAAACTCGCCAAAAAAATAGTTGTTATAAAAAGCCCAAAACAACAAATTGACAAAATTTTATTGGGAAGAAAAAGTTTACGGGTGTTTAAATTTCCCAAACCATACTTTGACTGCCTAAATTTTACACATACATTACATTATCAAAATCAGGGGTGTGACCCGTGAGCAAAATCTGTCCCGCGATGTAATTATATTTGGCCCACGAGTGTCGGCCAGAAAATTTCCCACAGGGGGAGAAGAGAAAAAAGCCGGGGAGCTGTCATTACACGGGCTCTCGTAAAGGCCTTCCCCCTCCCATAGAGGAGGGGGGAAACCAAGTGGAAAAAAAAAAAAACCCCAGCAGGTTCCCCTAAATAAGAAAAAGGGGATTTCATAGGGAAAAAATTAAGGTTAACAGTTTAATATTTAAAACCCGTCCAGTTCCTTCTCACCCCCAGCATCTTAAAAAAAATTTAGGGTACTCCAAACGGGGGACCCCGTGCAGAGATAAAAAGGCATGTAAAGGGACCACAGGAAAAAAAGTGATTTAAAACTGACTGGGTCGGTACAAATAAGGTGGGTCCCGGGAAACTTTTCCCCGGGGGCCCTAAAAGGGGAAACCGGAGAAAAGAAAAGGGGGGAAGAAAAAGGGCCACTTTAAAAGGGCCCATGGGAAAATTCTTTAAAAAAACTCTAACATGAAAAAAAGCCCCCTAGAGATCAAAAAAAACCCCCACCCAAAACAAAAACGGGGTTTTGAAGGGGGGTTTGGTGATCAATTGTAGTCATTTTTAATGAATATCAAGATTGGTCTGCGGCTTTGTTTAAGGTTTTTAATTTTGGCCCACTCTGTATTTGAGTTTGACACCCCTGATCTAAGTATAAGAAAGTGTTCATAAATTTACCCCACCATCTCTAGTAAACTACATGGTACTGCAATAAACGAAAAAATTCAAAATTGTATTTTAAAAAACAAAATTTTAACGGGTCTGTCCCAAAATTTTTTTAGTACGGAGAAAAAGGGCTGCATCATAAATCAAAAGATCTGTTTTTTCTAAAAAAGACATTAAAGTCTTTTTTGAAAACCCAACCTTTCCCTTTTTTGGGTTGAGTAAATTTTCTTTCATTTTTTGTCCCATATTTTTTAAAATTTAAAAAATACTTTAATAAGTAATTAAATCGTTACATAAATGGCACTGAAAAAGATGCATCCACTTTAAAAAAAAAAGTAGCAAATAGAGTGGGGCTGAGGTCCTTGGAGCTACCCAAAAGACCCCATAAATTTAAAGGGACTTTTTCCTTTTTTTCCCCAATAAATTTAAAACCCCCCGGTCACCACCAGCTAAAGGGGCCCACCAAAAGTGCCTCCGTTGGTACCAATTTTTTATCCCCAGTTTTGGGACCCTGCCCTTTGTAGGGGTCCCCCTTACCCAAAACCCAATCCTTAAGGGGCCCAATAAAATTGGGGAACCATAAAAAAGCTACAACCCCCCCCCACCAATTTCTCACCAACCCCAAAGGGGCCCCTTCCCCCCCACAGAAAACCCCATACCATGAACTCACCCCATAAAAGCCCCTTTCCCCCTACGCCCCTTGGGGGAAATCCCCAGGGTCCACAAAACCCAAAGGCCCAAACCCCCTTTCCCGGTGTACTCCAATGACCTCCAAAATTCCCCACAAAACTAAAAAAATTTTATGCTTTTACAAAAACCCCGTCCGTAAAAATTTGGGAAAAGATTTCCAAATTTAACCCACATATAGAAAAAACTAGGGAAAAAAACCGCCTTAAAAAATCCCTAACGGTAAAAGAAAATCCCACCAGCATAACGTAACAGCACCCCCCGGTTTCCCCTGGGTTCCCCTTGCCTGGAAATCCAAAAAAAAAACTAACAGGGCCCACCCGGTGACCCCGCCACCCCCGCCTTAAAAACCCCTTTCCCGGCCTCTTCCACCCCTATAAAGTCTTGACCTCCTCCCCTTAAAATTCCAAACGGTTCCCTTTTGCCCCACAACACGGTCTCCCAAAAAGGCCCCCATAAAAGATTGGGGGAAACCAAACCAACCCCCCAAAATTTCGGAATACTCCAAAAAAGACCAAAAGGGCTAAACCAAAAAAAGTAAACCCCTTCAAAGTCAGAGGCTAAGACCAATCCTTTCCCAGCAGGGGAAAAAAAAACCAGTCGTGATCCTTTCAAAAAAAACCCCCTGCCTCTCCAAAACCCCCTTAAAAGGGCCCTTTTGTAAAACCCAAAAAACGTTTTTTGGCCCCCAAAGGCCAAATGCACAGCTGACAAAAAATGCGAAAATCTCAAAAACCGAAAACCCTCGTTTGCTGCATGCCCCCAAAAAAACAAAACACCCCCCCGCTGCCTTTCATCTTTCCGAAAACCAAAAACCCCCAGACCTTGTAACCACTTTTTTGAAGTGGCCTTGAAAGCCACCCAAGTCCTTTAATTGTATTCCCCTCCTCTCTCCACGGACGTCGGAGCCAGAAGCGGTCCAACTGCAAACAAGATAAGGCATCTAAATTATTTTGAACCCCCGGTATATGCACCGCCACCACCCAAGCATTCAGATCCAAACAGTGTAGAACCAGTTTTAGCATCAGCCAGATAACCAGTGGGTAAGAGGCTGAAAGAGCATTAATGGCCTGCACAACCCCAAGGTTTCAAATTGAAAGTACTTTTTTTTTTCCCAAATTTGTCACCCCCCCGATAGGAAAAGGGCCCAAAAGGGACTTTTTCCCAAACCAGCCCCGCCTCTAAACAGTCACAAGGCCATTTCCCCACACCCCCTTTTCCCTGGCAAAAAGGGCTCCAAAAACCCCAACCCCCCCATGAACCCGTGTGAATATCCCATTTCCCTCTTTCATAAACCCTGCCTTATCCGGTTAAGGGAAAGGCCCCCATTGTATAAAGGCCAAAGAATGCCTCCAAAACCCTCAGAACCGCCTTCAGCTCCGCCGTCAACTGAATAAAAGGATGGGACTCCCTAATGCCCAATGTCGCAGCCGCTAGATGTCAACAGAACACTCTAGCTATTGGAAAGATACGAAAAGGCCAAAATTCAAATTTCCCCAAATTAGAGTTTGGGCAATTTCCACAAAACCAAAATCTTCCAAATCAAAAAACCCCAAAAGGGGAAACCCCCCCTTTTAAAAGGCAAAAAATTTCTCTCTGGAAAATAGAAAATTTTCTTTAAAACTATGAATCAATATAAATTCCTAAAATTTGTTTACGGTAGTTAGACCCTCCAGTCTTGTCCGGGGCCAAGGGAAACCCCCAAAAACCAAATCCGCCCAACCAAAGCCCCCCGCTGCCAAAACCGAAGCAAAAAACTCCAGAGTCCGTCTGAATTCAAAAACAAAAGATGTAAATTCAAATAAGGGGATAATCAAAAAGGTATTCCCCAAAAAATCCTTACCCCCCCTTTCCCAAAAAAATTTTAACTGAAAGTTTCAATGAAAAATTTGGGGAAATAGAGAAAACCCCTTTGGTAAAAAACCTGTCGCAAATAATAAACCCCATCCAAAAAAGCCCAAACCCAAACGGTTTACTTTTAACAACCTAAAAGTGATTCAATGTCCCTTTTTGCCATGAGACCCCCTTCAGCGAAAAAAACGAAACCCCCAAAACCACTGCCACATTAAATGGCACAGCCAAGGGTTGTTTTACCTTTCATTGACAGGAAAAAACCCGTTTGGAAAGGATAGATGGATGATTAACCTAAATTTATTAGGTTTTTGTAAAAACCCCATCCCCAATGGGGGAACAAAATGAGGTCAGTGAACGGCACAAAGCAAATGAACCCCCCATCCAAAACCAAATGCCACCTCCTACCCCAATTTTTTTCCATTTAAAAACCCCTTTGGGGAAAAAGTAGTGCATAACGGAGATTTTTGGGGGAAAGAAGGGGAACAGCATTTGGCTAGAGAGGGATCTGAAAAGCTAAAACCAAAAAACCAAACCCCCAACAAAAAATGTGGGCCCGGCTTTTGGGTCCGGGAACCTACTTCATGGGTTACGTTTACCGGCATAAAATTCCCTGGGAATTGCCCAGCCCTTTTCCTTTCCGGAAAAAAAATGGGATTTAAACCTGAGAGGGGTGCATTTTAAAACCCCAAAGGGACAAACGTGCTTTTAAGCAGCAAAACCCGGGTTTTTTGGTTTTCTTGAAAATGGCCGAAAACCCTGCTTTTGCCCCCCCCTGTGTTGGCCCCCCTGGAAGAAAGGGAAACCCCCTGCCCGGTGGGTTCCCCCCGCCCTGCCCTTGGGAAAAAAATTCCCCCAAACGTGTAGGAGCCCCCTAATTTTTAAACCCCAAAGGCCCATTTTCCTTGTGATCCCCCTAAAATGATTTCCGTAGCCCCCCTTTCGTTGACGAAAATAAATGGTAAAAAACACAGCCAAAAAAAGCCCTAATAAACTCGCCCGAAGGGCCCCCCGAAGGGAATTTTAAGTAGCAGAACAGAGCCCGGGCAATGCCCCCCCCGGGGCCCTTTTCCCCCCTTTATGCTCACCAAAAAAAGGCAAAGGATCCCAAATTTGGGGGAAAATTTGTGGGGAATTTAAATTTCCATCTTTGCTTTTTCCTCCTCATCTTTTTTGCTGTTATCCCCTTTTTTCCCCTTTTCCCAAAATTTAAAATTTTTCCAAAAGGGGGGAAGTTTAAAAATATTTCGACTTAAATTTGTCGTGCCCAAAATTTTTTTTTGACCTCCTTTTCCCAAATTTCACCTCCCAAAAAACCCCCCCAAAAAAACACAAAAACCTCGCCTTTGGCCCCGTCGTCTAAGAGATACTACCCCTTTTTCTCTTTTTTTCCATTTGAAAAACCAACACCCGTAACTCCTGACTCCCCAAACCCGGAACCTCCCGACCCCCCCACGATGGGACCCCCAACCCCCCGCCAGGAAACTAACCCTCCCCAAACCCCATGGGTGATTAGAAAACCCCTGTCGGGCCCAAGGCAGCTTAAAAAGCAAAAAAAGAGCCCCGCTTTAAAAATTTCCCCGCTAATTACTGTCAACTGGGGAACCCCCCCCCCGCCCGGCTCAACTTGGGGATAAAACAAACCGAAAGACATGGAAAATGTTTCTAAACAGACTGCACAGGAAAATGTGACCTTCCCGCCGTAGACCCCGGATCCCTGAAGGGCATCTCTACTCCGGCCCTTTGGGCACCCCCAAGTATTCCCCGGGGCCCCCAAATCTTTGTGTTCCCCCCCTTTTGGAAGTGGGGAAACCCCCCCGGAGAAAGGGAGGGGGGGAAAACGGAATAGAGGAACCGAGGCTGGCTGACTGCTGGCTGCCAATCCGTTCAATCCGGTCCGGGCCTTTACAGTTGGTGCCCCCTTTCCCAAAAACAGCGGGAAAAATTTTTGTCCGGGGGATCACCTGGCAGGCCCCCCCAATGGGGGTTATTGCCCCGGCTTTTTCTGTGTTCTGTTGGGCCCGCCCGCTTAGAAGGATTTCCTCCCCAGGCCAAAGGGCCCCGGGAGCATGCAACAGGGTGTGCGCCGAAAAAAGACTCATCCCTTTGGGGGGCTCCTGCACCGCATGGAGGCTTGGGGGAAAAATAACTAAGGCCCCAGTCCCGCTGGGAGGTTTTTCCCCCCGGGGTCTGGTCGTGGGGGTGGAAGATGGAGGGGCTGCAGGGGGGAGGGACCCCCTAATTTAAAACCCTAAATGGTCTTTTCAAAACCCTGTCGAACCCCGTTTTCCGCCGCCAGCTCATTTACGGTCCCCGACACTTTTCTATTTTAAAAAACCCCTGAAATGGGGGGGCCCGAAATCAAAAAAAGACTGCCCGAGGGGAGAGGCAAAAGGGGGAGGGGCATATGGCAGTTACTTCTTCAGGGGCAAAAACCGGCCCTTTTTTTCCCCCCACTCCGTTTTAAAAAGGGGGCCCCTCTTTTATACTCCCATCCCTGCAACCCCGGGAGCGTCTGGGATGTTGGGTGGTGGCACCAGCTCATGTGGGGCCTCGCACAATGGGCTGCCCCCTTTTCTTGTCCAGCTGGCCCCATATTACAAAAATGTGGGGAAGTGTATTCCCCCTTTTGTGAAGGGCAAACCGTATGTCTTTTTATTTAACCCTTTTAAAACCCGGTCTTGAGGTAAACCTTTTTCCCCAGAATTTACAGTTGATGGTTTAAAGGGGCTTGTGGCCCCTGGAGATTGAACCTTTTTTTTTAAGATAAAAAGGGGTGTTCCCTTTTTTTTTTAAAGGGGGATTTTTTTTTACAGGGCCCTTAGTTTGTGTTGAGCGTTTTTTATCGACAAATTTGAAATCGGCACGGTTTTTAGGGTTGATGGGATTTTTCATCACGGATAATTTAGGTTAAACCCTGCAAAAATCTTTTAATATTCCCCCATTTTAGCGCTTCCTGTCATTTTGGCGGGCCAAAAAATCAGCTTACAGAATAGAGCAGGGTAGCTGGGGTGGAAAGTCTGATGGGTGTGTATGGTTTCGATTGGGTGGAAAAAAACAATGACCTCGTTTTCATAGAACGCCCTTCCTGTTCAGCCCAAAGTGCATGGTTCACGCCAAGACGTCGGGTTTTCCCCGTTCTATTCCCGCCGCTGCTGCGACATCCCCCGGTGTCCCCCGGTTTCTGCATGCACCGTTGGGTCCTTTCCCCTGCTGAAGCCTCCCATCTCTGCTTTCCCCAGCTCCCTGGCATCCTGGCCAAAACCTGCTCCCTCTAGGGGCCCGCGCGCGTCACTGCACGCATTTATTGAACAGTGTTCCGCCCTGTAACCTCTGCCCCTTGGGTACTAAGAACCTCCTACCTGTATTTTTTGGTCAGTTGTTGTTGTCTTCTGCATCTTCCCCCCCTTCCTCAAGGTGTTCTATAGTGGGCCCGTAGCCATCCAGTTCCATACTCTGGCCTTGAGCTTGCCGGAACAAAGAAAGCGCTCGTTGCTGCCTTTGTGGGGTCCGATGGACGCATCAAAGGATGAGTTGGTGGTGTATCTACCTACCCCCCTGGAGCCCATCACTTTTGTACCCCGGGTCGGGGAATCCTTTTGGGGGAGGGGGTTGAGCTTTGCCAACAGCCGTGTCCTCCCCGCCTTCAAGCTCCCCCGTCTTGTACCTAAACCCCCGAGCCCACCTCCCGACCCCTGCGTTTTTCCAAGATGAGCCTATGGGGGTCAACCCAATCATCTCACCCTGAGGAAAAGGCCCTTTGGGGCGCGCTTAACCTGTGTCGTTACTGCGGGGGACCCGTCATTACCTAAGAACGCCCCCGCCGCCCATGCCCCCCGGAAACCCCAGTGCCTGGTTGTGGGTGAAAGGGCCCCGAATCAAGATGCCTTTGTCCTCGTCTGACCACTCCAGTCCTTTCGTTTAAATCTGATGCCGCCTATGAAGTTCTGCCTTGCTGGATTCCGGCTCCTCTGAAAACTTATCTCACCCGTCTCTGCTGGAGAAGTTCAGCCTGCCTGTCTCCCATCTAGAGAAGCCCTTACGTTTCTCTACCATCAACGGGGAGATCTGAAGGAGCCAGTCAAGTTTCGTACACAGCCTGTGTCTTGAAGGTTGGCAGTTCCCACCAGGAAAATCTTGTCCTTTTACGTGCTGGCCTAGTTTCGTCTGCTCCAGTCCTGCTCGGGCTTCCCGTGGTTCCAGCTTCACAACCCATCCTGGATTGGAAAACGGCGAAGTTGTCCAATGGGGCAAGCATTGCCACTCTAGCTGTCTCAAGCCCCCCATCAGGAGCAGCCCAGCCCACCCGTTTATATGCCCGTATGTTCTGCTGTGCCAAGGAAGAACCATGTGTGCAGGAAGAGCCTCTGGTCTGCAAAGAACCTCTGAATCCCACCCACCCCACCCCCCTGCCTACTATTTCTGCTTCTTCCCCAGGTCCAAGAAGTTACCAGGACTCTCTGGACACCTCCTCTGAAGACGGCTCCTGGGATACCGAGGAGGAGGTGGTTACCCCAAGCTGTTTTGTGGGTACCGGCTAGCCCGGAGGGGAGGGCTTAAGGGGGGGGTACTGTCACGGGTCACGCCACGGACCATCAGCGTGCCCGTGTCTCTCATGTCCCGGCCGCTGCTGCGACATCCCTTGGTGTCTCTGGTTCTCTGCACGCACCTGTCCTGGCTCCTTCCACTGCTGAAGCCTCACCATCTCTGCTTCCTCCAGCGCCCTGGCATCCTGTGCGCACACCTGCTCCTTCTAGGGGCACGCGCGCGTCACTGCACCGTATTTATTGAGACAGTGTTCCTGTTCCTGCCCTGTAACCTCTGACCCCTGGCTACTTAAGGAACCTCCTACCTGTACTCTTGGTCAGTTCATTGATGTGTTCCTGCACTAGAGCTTGACCCCTTAGCTGCTGCACTGCGCTGTACTCTGCTATTGTCCTTTTGGGTTGTTATCCCGCTGTCATTCCGCTGTACCTGCGTTTTAAACTCC